>JAOBAY020091122.1:0-18042 GCA_025331085.2 Zoanthus sociatus
ATCGCACAAATTTGCGACTTATAAAAGCACATTGTCTTCCTCTTGAAATGTTGCTAAAGCGACTATCACCTTGATAATTACTTCCTCGAGTAAATAAAGTCACGTTCAACATGATAAACTTGTAAACTCACCTTCGCCAAGGGAGAGCAAAACCACGCGGCTTACGACGCATTCATTATTTGACGATAGCCGCTGATTATACTGCAGGCGCTAAAACCGAAAAATTGCTAGCCAGCTCGCCCACGAAATCGACTTTGTTCACGGTATATTATGTTCCGAATAAGAAAATATATTTTGCGAAGGTGAGGAAGTATTTACCATCTCATATCCAACGCGCGCTCTTGGAATAATTGTTAAATATCTTGGTCAGCGGCAACGCTACTAGGGACGCGGGATGTTTGTTTTCAAAATGGCGGATTTGAGCAACACGATTTCTCAATCTGATGTCATTATTTTCACTATTATCAGTCCAATTGCAGCTTAGTGAGCTATGAAAACAGGAATAATAACCATCGCTTTATTCTTCAGATGGATGACTTTCAATCCTAGCTGCGGAGAAGCAGGTTTGTTTACTTTGTCGTGGGATCAATTTTTAAATGTTGATCACCACATTAACTAACAAACTGTTCCTCTAACCTTTACTTCTTAGCTACCGTAAATCTGATCTCTCCTCCAAGTGGTGTAACGACTTTCTCAGAAGTAGATGGCAGGGGCTCGGTCAGCGTGTTGCTCAGCGAGGCAGTTTTTGCATCACCTGTAAGAATGGAAAGCAATTTTGAAGTTGTGATCAGTGTACAATAAGTTTTATCTATTATTGATTATAGTTCATCAAGTAGGAAAATAGCTAAAAAAAGCAGCTATTATTTGTTACTTACTTAGTATTGCAACTCGGACTGAGGAAATTTAGAGAAACTATTTTTTAATAGATAAACTGTAGACATTAATTTTCAAATTCGTTTTTATCTCCTCATAATCTGCCTTGTCATGAAAGAAGTAAACATGCTTAACTAGACGGGGCACACTGCACTGTGTTTCAGACAATCTAATCATTAGAAAGTATTTTTGAGTGGATATAAATACTGATACATCAAAGCTTATCTGTAGTATTCGATACTTTTGACAGATATCTTTATACTCCACCAGGTCACTGTGACATGTCGCAGCCTGGAAACAGGGAATGGTGTAACATCAGTTAAGTTTGAGAATGCAACCATTCCTATTGCTGAAAGTGGTGCAAATATTAGTTTCAGGTAATAACTAATTCTGGTATAGAGGAGCATAAATGCCATAATGTTTTAGCATCCAAAAATGTAAACTTACTGATTTCCCTAGCAGAATCTTTTGAAACGGAGGTAGTACAACTAAGTGGTAAGAGTCAGGAATTTGGAGGTGGAAAACCAGCACTGAAATCCCTGACTCAGACTACCGAATGGATTGTTGTAAAATCTTTTTTAATTATATTGATTTCACATTTTTTGTCTTATTGATAGTAAAAAATCAGATTTTTTGTGACTACTTACATGCTACAGCTCTGTTCTGTATTCCAAAATTTTCAGTTCTTCTTCTGAGCCTTCCTCAGGGAATATGTTAAAGCCATATTGTTAATTCTTCACTCTTGAACTTCTTCTCAGTAGATGTATTACATAAACAGCAAAACTTTGTTTTTTTTATTTTATCTTCAATGATAGTAAAATAAATTTTGAAATTCTAAAAAATTAATTTAAGGTTGGGCAGATGCAGACAAAACTTTCATGTATTTTGCATTTTTTACTTTATCTTCAAATATCCCCAAAATATACTGTAATTTGTTTAAAATTAATTTTAATTAATAAATTTAAGTGACTTTGCCAATCAAATATGACTGCTTGCAGTTGTATGCTGTAGTTAAACAATTCAGTTGAATTTAATTTTCAATGATTTGAATTTAGTTGGTATTTTGTAAAAAACTGTTTACTGTGCAATCTGGGTTCACTGTTACATAAGTTACAACTGTTACAATTTGACCAGCCCTAAATGAATTGTGTCCGAGCAAAAAACATGTTTGACCAGACAACATAAACGGTACCTGCTTGGCTCAGCAGATTTAGGCAAGCCATATAGTTTTGCAACTTCCTTACACATGGCATTCAGATATACACCTGAAAATCAAACACCACCTTGAATAATCTCCCACCCCAGGGTAAATCTTCAATGAACTGAAGCTATTGAAATAGACTCAGTTTTAGAAAGCAATCCACTTTTAGTCCACCTTGGAAGTTAAAGCTGCTCATTACAAAGACCCTGTGTCCTTCATGAGCAGCAACCTGTGCAGTGCTGACGAGCTCTAATAAGAGCAAAACAGCTGTTCACTGCTGCCACTTCCTTGGAACCTCGTAAGCTGTGCATGCATAGTTACGTTCTTTTGCAAAATCTTCATTGGCTTCTGGAAAAAGCCAGAGACAGTTACAAATGATGGAGATTTTGGTCCAGGGCTCGAAATTAAGAAAATTTCATGGTCGCATTTTTGCGACTGGCTGCAAAATGTTAGTCACAAAACTTAAAAAGTTGAAAAGTAGAGGTAAGATAGCGACTTCTGGCAGATAGTTTTTGTTTTACTTGTATCTGTCAGAGATGAAGATTAGTCGCAAAATTGCGACCGCTGTTAAAGTTTTAGTCACAAAAGGAAGAGTTTAGTCGCAAATGCGACCGTATCGGTCACAATTTCGAGCCCTGTGGTCCCTTGGTATCCTTTGATGACCGAGATGGGGTATAACCAATTTCTCTTGATGTTCTGTTGAAGATTATTCCATTTCACTACATCATGCTAACATCATAGCATAAGGTCCCACACTTATAGTGTGGTGACTTAGGTTTAAAGAGACTTTTAGTCCATCTTGGAAGTTACAGCTGCTCATTTCAAAGACCCTGTGTCCTTCGTGAGCAGCACACTAAGCAGTGCTGACGAGCTCTAATAAGAGCAAAACAGCTGTTCACTGCTGCCACTTCCTTGGAACCTAAGCTGTGTATGCGTAGTTAGGTTCCAATCCATATATCATGCAATACTTTATAGAAATCTTCACTGAAGAGTTAAAATGTAAAATTATATATTATGTCTTATTAACAATAACAAACTTATTGAAAACCTTAACATGCTTCATTAAACAGTGTGTTTCTTAAGGCTGGGGAAGTGGGGTACACTAAGTGGGAAAGCTGGTACACCTGGAGTGGGTATAAGATCATCAAGCACCGAATGCTCAAGTATTTTGAGAGGTCTGGGGACATCACCAGAATTATTTTGAGCTTTCGAGTTGGGAAAAACCGGTACAGCTGTCGGGGAATGTCGGTACAATTTACCGGTGTACCGGCCTTAAGAAACACACTGTTAAACATTATTATGGCATGATTGTAACATTTTTAAGTACTGTGAGTGTTACTGTACCTATTCAAGCACAACATTAAAGTAACAGAAGCAATTTTTTTTTAAACTTGTATCAGTTATAACAGGCTTTTTCATTTAAATTATGACAAGTTATCATTAAATAACTTTCACTTAATTACGAGCTGACCCTAGTGCCAATTTCAAGCTACCAGTGTTGACTGATTCTAACTCAGTTTAATTTTGTTCTCAATCGTCAATAGTGTCATTTCTGCTGGCCGGGCTGTCAGTGTACAGTGTACTGGTCAGAGTAGGAATGGGTCCCAGTATACTCTTGATGCATCCAAGGGAAACACCAGGTATAGAAGTTGCTTTTTTAAGCTGTCATTAATGAATTTCTTTAGCATTCTTGTAGTTATAGAATATACTATTTAGATAGTCTAAGAATATTTAATGTTCTTTAGTAGGTAGATTCTTGTATAGCCAATGGTGAGTTTCAGTTTAACGCAAAAACTTGGTTATTCAATGCACCAAATTGTTAAATAGCTTGGCCCTGTGTTGTTTAGCTTGCTGCAGGTTACACGATTTCCAACAGTTAGTTTATGCCGTGACACTGTGTATGTTGCCAGCGAGAGCTCTTCAGGGACAGTCCAAGTACAATTCAGGTAACTGAACTGAATTAGCAAGTAAGGATAAATTAATTGTAGCAAGATAATAATAGTAACAATAATAATAATCATTATAATAATGATAATGACAATAATCTTTATTTGCTCTTATCAAGATATTTACAATGATCGTTGCGTGACAGAAAAAATAATTCCACATTAAAAAATATTAGATTAATTGGGAAAAAAAAGTGCAAGCAGGGAAGCTAGGTAAACTATCGGTTATCAAGTTAAGCTTCCCTATCATTTATCGACTGAGTTAGCTTCCGTAAGACCAATAGATACACCGCACATATGCTGTTCCTCTCTCTAAACTGCCCCAGTGAGATTTTTTATTGTGAAGGTTTTTGGTCACAGAATTATAAATTTCTTTAATTTTCGTGTAAATATTAAACTTTCATGTCATCTGCAAAATAGGATAACATTTTATTTAATGCTCAGAAATTGATTTGTTTTTTGCATTAAGTTATTTAACTATTGTCTATTGTTTACTACTTATAGCACCACATGCATTGAATATTTTAATCTTGAAGATGGCGTCGAGATGATGCCGAAACGTCTAGTCAATCTTACTATTTTACTTTATGTCTGCTGCTGTGTGAGCAAAGCTTTATTGATTAAGAAATTGATTTGAGTCGTTTATTTACAAATATATGCATGCACTCTCAGCACAATGAACTAGAGATAAATTAATAAAGCACAAGGCAAAACCGTGTTTATTGTGTTGCTAGTTTTTTTTCTTGCACAGTTTGGTCAAACCTTATTATATTGTTTTGTGTACTTTGGAAAATTTACTGGCTCAACCCGCACAAGACTGGAACATTGACTCAAAATTTAAATAAAGGTCTAAAATTGCTACAGAAAACATCTCATTGTTAAAGTATAGTAGTAACAGTAAGATGAATTCAGACATCAAGAATTCCAAAACTGTTTGAATAATAATGGAAAGTAAATAAATTGTCTCCTTAGCTTACAATGAGCTGCACGATCAGCATTTTAGGCAACACAGTTTACACTCAAATCTCACACTGGGTCTGAAGGTCTGTTGGTTAAGCTTTGAAAAGTATGGAATACTTAGAAAGATTTCCAATTTGCTTCATTCAGTGAGCAGATAACAAGATTTCCAGTTGTTGTAAAATGCACAACCAAAGAACCGGTGACAGGAGATACTAAAAACCAGCTTCAACTCACGTTTACTCAGACTGTAGCAGAAGTGAACCAGAACAAAGTGCAGGTGATGTGTAGTCCTTGCTGTGGCAAGTGAAATGTACAGTAATTAATTTATTCCATCTGAATGATTTATATTTGAACATTTGATAGAAATGCCGTTGTAGAGAAGTTTTGAAAATCCGGTAAATCATCCAACAAAATGGTCTGAACCTGAAAATAGAAAATTAATTTAAAAACTAAAAACTATTTTTTTGCTGCATAATATTTTAGAAACTTATTGCTCTTAAAGAGCAGTTATACGTTAACAAAAGTTAGTTAATTTTAGATTAATATTGACGAAGATGTTTTCTGTGCAGATGAGAATTGCTTGACTGTGTAACCGTGCGATGCGGTTCCAGTTGAGACCCAAAAATCAACCCTTGCTCACTATAGAGTCTCCAGTAGATTCAATGGTTAGAGTATCCGACTAGATCACGGAGGGTCGTGGGTTCAAATCCCAGCTGGGGCTCGAATTTTTTCCAAGGTCTCCTTGTCTGTATTTCACGATATTAATATTGTTTCATGTTTAAGATGAGAATTCATTGCAAAATTTTCTGTAATTATTAGTTGTCAACTAAGTACTCTACACACTGTACTGGGTCCGATTCCTCAAAACTTGATTAGTGCTACCTGAATTAATTTTTCAATTGATTTCATGTTCCTTTTTCCAACAGTACCTTCCATAGCTTGCTTTGGGCTGGACTTTTTG
The DNA here is from genome assembly GCA_025331085.2 of Zoanthus sociatus. Classification (NCBI taxonomy): domain Eukaryota; kingdom Metazoa; phylum Cnidaria; class Anthozoa; order Zoantharia; family Zoanthidae; genus Zoanthus; species Zoanthus sociatus. The sequence goes on from JAOBAY020091122.1 coordinate 5,942, forward strand.
GATTATACTTGTTTCTATGTTGATAAAACTGAACCGAATTTTGTAAGCATCACAAAGCTTTAGTTATGAAAAATTTAATGTAACTTTGAATTTGTCTTAATCCAGGATTAAGTTACACTGGAGTTTTGTGGAACCAGCCCAGTACTGTCAGTAACTAGGTCATATGCGCTCAAAGAAAACAGTGCCTTTCTCGCATTTGTAGATAATTATACGTCATGCAACTTTTAATTTGTGATTATTTAACGTTCGTACTTGCGGTTAACTGTTAATTGGGTTCAGGTCTCTTACTGTTCAGCAAAAAGGCCATATAAATTATATCAATTACCGCTCCTTGTCACATAAAGGAAACGAGCAGTAAACTTTATCGTTAAACACTAGAGGCAAGAGTTTATTTCAAAATTTAGTGAAACCACGTACGCGCTAAAGTTCAAGAGTGCATATTACTAAAACTTTTAAAATTCATCGCAAGTTTTTTGAACGTTTTAAAATATAAAACACTTTTTCCTAATTTGAGACTATTATTAATCAACATTTGAAACGTATCAAACAAGTTGTTTATCTTTTGAGTTGTGTGGTCGTTTTCAGCTAGGTCGAGTTAACTGTTTTATTTTTCTAAATTTATTCTCTTTATCATTGTTTTTATCACATCATTATTTTTGTATCTCAAGATCGCAGTTTTATTATAGCTATATGATGCTATCGTGTTTTAAGAAAGCGGCATTGAGCTTGAAAGCTTTATATTTCTAATGATTTAAAAGAGTTACCATTCTCCTACTATTCATCTGATTGTCATCAAATCTCGTTACATTTCCTAAAATTTATTGGAAAACAGGAATATCGTAAAATTTTGTCGTTACAGTGTGTGATGGTGCCATTGTAACCTGTTTTTGGAGGGGGAAATAGTCCTTTTTGACTATTTCTTACCTTTTTCATACATTTTTACAGTCAATAACCAAAAAGAACTGTTTTAGCACAGAAATCAATTTCTTTATTATATGTTAGTAAAAGAATTCAACACTTTTAGAACTGCTGACGTTATACAGTATGTTTTGCACATTACCGTCATCATTGGCTAAAAATTATGTTTTTCGGAATTTATGATGTCATAATGACGTCACAAGGATGTGTTACACTAAATAAACTACATAAAAATTATTATTTCAGGACATCCTATTTGACCTCCAAGTGTGACTTCAATATCTTTTATCGTTCCAGAGTTATAGGCCGCGAGCACTTTATTCCCCCCCACCCCAGTCCCAGGTAACCTCAAAGAGCGCGGTGTGGATAGGGTTAAAACTAACAGGGTATTGAGTGCCTACGCGGTCTAATGGAAACCCTACGCTTAAAGATACATTTATACAATGTAACCCTACAGTACCCCAAGTCTGTTTTACATTACTACATGTACATTCCTCCTGGTCCTTCAGGTCCGCTATGCAGTACTGCAGCACGGCTCTCCTGTTCTAGTAGCCTGTAGTGGCCAAACATACAATGTTACATATCTACCTGTGCCTACCCTGGCCAGTCCAATGAACTCATCAGTAATCTCCGAGAGGCCATTCAATATATCCCTTATTAACGTTGACAGACTACAGTATCTGTACAATAAATCGGAGGGTAAGTATCAAATATATTTTCCCAGAAGCCGGTATATAATCTTCTGTTTCATTTTTATTTACTTTTTCTGCTAATATTTACTGTTTTGTGTCCTATTTGTTATTTTTCATATGAACTTCTTACTTGTCTTTCTTTTAGTTTTAATCACCATTTCCAATTAATTCATTTTTAAAATATCTTTCTACGACCTTTTAACGTATTTTGTACGTTAGAACAGCGCGCTCTTTCATTGTTATTGTGTAAACGGATGGATTACACCGGAAACACTAGGGCCATTTTCGAAGTGTATTAAATACCTAAGTCATAATCTAATGCCGCTGCCTGTGGATCAAGTTGTCTTTTCCCTTCAACTTATTGTTGATAATTAATACTCTTTATAAATCTTTTAAACATACCTTTTACTAGAGTAAGAGTTAACAATAAATAAATTCACATATTAGAAAACTGCAGACCATTTGCTTAAATAGCACCTACTGTTTAAAAAATGCATCGGTTGATAAGACATTTCTTATATCTTTCAGTTCTAATAGTAAGTAATATAAAATCATGCAGTCTTTGTCAAAAGCTACGAAAGCTAAGTTCTTTGACCTCATTAAATTTCAAACAAGTATATATTCGTGTATAAATTTCATAATAATCAACTACCAACAGTGTTTGCTAACTATTTTTAGAAAATGTCATGACACATAGTTATAAAACAAGACTCTCCACAAAGAATGCTTACGCATTTCCAAAAGCTAGAACTAATTACGGTATATTCAATATAAAATTTAGTGGAGCAAAACTGTGGAACTCACTTGATATAGAAATAAAAACACTTCCTATAAAATCATTTAAAACAACTTAATTTAAACAAAAAAATTTGTCAACTTATTAAATTTATCGTTTTAAATCGTTTCAGATCATCATTTACTATATTCGCTATATCACTGTTATTATTATTAATATTGTTATTGCTGTTATTATTATTTTTGTTATTAGTTTAATTCCTTGAAATAACCAATTGAAAACTTTGTAAGCAAAAATAGTGTACTGGTTGGCTGGCTTGTTTAACCCCTACGGTTATTCCAGCCAAGCAGCACCTATGAATTTATTAACAGTACTATATTTAGAGATGAAATTTGTAATTCAAGGTGAATAAAGTCGTTGTTGTTGTTGTTGGGTTTCCACAGTCACTAAACGTCTCACTGCACATCCTCAAATCCTTCTGACGCATGAATGACATGTTCAATGTACTGTACTTAACTTAAGAGCTTCCTTCTCTAAGCTTTAAATTTGTTCAAGATATTTAGTACATGATGCTACTGCCTAGATCTTATACAGTAGTTAAAAATGAACTGAATTAGTACATGCAAAGAGATAAATGTATTTTAAGTCACAAGTAGAGTAGCCAATATACCTTTAACTTAATATGCATTCTAGTGTGATTTGGATGTTATCAATACCAGCAAAAGGTAGTGACATAAAATGCTTTTGCTTTAATCACCAGGAAACTCAGCTATATTTGCTACTGACAAGCCCTCCCTCTCGTTATTTCCACCTAAACCTGTGTTTATGGTTAATGGAACATACCAAACACTGCTGGTACTTGATGCACCCGCCTCAGGAACAGTACCTGTTGTGTGTTCCCTTGAGCGTGTCTCTATTTCTAGGATAAACATTAACACAAGCAGATTGTGTGAAGGTTCGAAAGGTGGACCAACTGTTGTAAATAAAGAAGTGGCTTTCAGTGGCGTCAGGTTACAGTTAAAACCTCAAGAGCTGGAGTACAAGGTAAACTATATATTGTTGTAGATAAAGTAGTCACTCTCAGTTGCGTCAGTATATAGTTACAACTTCAAGAGTTAGAGTACAAGGTAAACTTTAAACCGCTGTAGATACGTAGTGTCTTTGTTGCGTCATTGTACAGTTACAACTTCAAGAGATGGAGTACAAGGTAAACTTTAAACCGCTGTAGATACGTAGTGTCTTTGTTACTTTAGTTTACAGTTACAACCTCAAGAGTTGGAGTACAAGGTAAAAATAAAACAGTATGAAGGACAGCAGTTGCATTGATTTTGAATTGGAAAATTTTCTGCTTTTTTTCTACCATCTGATTAGATATTTGAACAGACATAACTTAAGTGCTGCTACAAATAAATAGCAAAACGATTACAGTTCATCAGCAGGATACCTAAACTGATAGTTTAAGGGAAAAAGACTAGCCAACCAAAAGTTCCTACTTAAAATTCCAAAATTCAAATTTTTTTTTGTTCTTTAGAAAGGACAGTTCCTGAAGACAATTGACATAACTCTCAAAGGCTACCCATCATCTCCTGTTAACGAACTGGCTCGAATCTCATGCTGCGTTACTGACACATCCACTGCTCGATACCGTACTCAACATGCCGTGGCGTATGCAATGGTCAAGGTGTTGAGATATCGCAATATTAGTTGGGATAGCATCAGCGGTAAGTGCTAAGCCTCTTTTTGATACAAACTTTCTTCGTAGATTCTTTTTTTATAATGGCCTCTAAAAATATCGCTTAATAAAGATATTTAATATCTTATTCAGTAGGAAGGCAATTTACAATTAGTTGTATCGTCATGGGGGTACTCATTTTCAGGACTCTACGTGGATCGTGGAAACCTTCATAATCATGTAATTTTGAAATTTCTTTCCAGGTCGTTGAAATTCAAATTAAGTTTATGCTTTATGTTTTAAATCGGCAGCAGGACAAATACAGACTACCAGTAGTACTGATGTTAATCTCGCTTGTCCCTGTAACTTGAAGGAAGATCAGTGTGATGCGTCATGTTGTTGTGATAAGGTGAAATATCTACATTTTATTCAAACTTCTATTTCGTGCAAGGTCAATCATTTCGTCCAAACTTTACCGATATAAATATATAACATGTTTTACTTTCTCATTTATTGCTCACTAACATAAGAAGGATCTTGAAATAAATGTTTGGAAAAAGGTCGTCAAATCATTTTTTAACATTTCAATCTTTTACAGGGGCGTACCCAGGGGGAGGTTCCAGGGGTTCCGGAACCCCCCTATTTTTAGCCGACATATACTTTAAAATCATTTCTAATATAAAGAAAACGATTACTACTGTATTTAAGCGGAATGTAAATGTTTCAAGCATTGTGTCAGTCAAATAATACATTTAACGAAATTCGCGGAAAATGTGCATGATTGGACTTATTATGGGGGTATATGGTGCTCCTCTCGAAATTTATGGAAAATAGCAAAGTGGAACCTCCCCTTCAAAAAATCCTTGGTACGCCGCTGGAACTCGTTTGACCGCTTGATAAGCTAAATCCTTTACGGGCCTAGTGGCCCATGGAGCCGGCGCTTATCTCCGGTTTCTGTAGTGTTTAGCGGATGAGAGTCTTTGACTCTCCCTGGACGGGACACTAATCCATCGCAGGTTAGCTCCCAGCAAATGCTGGTACTCATTTACCTACCCCGGAAGGATGAAAAGGTGAGTTAGCTTAGACGGAAAAGAAGGTCACACAAATATTCGAATCTGGGTACACTGCAGAGATCGAACCGGGGACCTTGTGGTTGAGAGGCAGAGATCTTGCCAACTACGCCAACCACCTACGCCCTTCGAAGACTATATGCTGTATTATTTGAGTTAAAACGATTTGCTATGTATTTTGGGCTAAGTTTGTTTTTAACTTGATACATTAAGATAGCAATATCTTGAAGTCTTCTATTTTTTAACGATGGAAGTTAGCCCTTACGAGGAGTTCTTTACATGTTCTATTTTTTATCGATAGATTATCTGTTGCTTTGAGAAAACGCCGAACAGTTGCTAATGCTTACCTTGTACTGAGCACCAAAGAGGGAATCTTCATTCATTTGAGTGTAGTAGGCTTTGAGCTCATTGAGATCTATTGCGTTTCTTTCTTGATGGATCATAATCTGATCATCCTGCCTGAAATTGTGATAATCATCCTCTTCCTGTCCAATTTTAGGCTCTGCAAATGATATGTTTATGATTCGATATCGATTAGCTTTTTTTTGCAAACAAATTAAGAAAAAAAAAAAAAAAAAACTTCAGACATACAAAATGTACACCTCAATATTTACACAGAAAAATATCAAAAACCTACCGAGCTCTAAAGAAATACGGAACTCTTTATCGTCATTTTCCTTTTTTGGTCGTTTTCGTTTACGAACTCTGAAAGTAGAAATAATGATAGCATTTAGTGACAATAAATAAAACGGATCACAAAAGATAAATAAATAAATAAAAGGAAAAAGTTATGCAAGGACAAGAACAAGACAAAAAAAGAAAAAAAAAATATGAAGAAAAAAAACAAATAAGCAGCATTATTTATATCGAATAGTAGCTTTACCAAATCAGTTAATCAACTATTATTATTTTTTAATATATATTTACCTCCATAATAGGATAACAGTAAGGGCTGCTGCCACTATTAAAAATATAACCAATGATGATGCGACTGCAGCAAAAGGGAAAGTTCCAGGTGCGGGATTGCCTTGGAATGGAAATCTCCAGTTAGGTTAGTGTCCTTAGCTTGTGAGCTACTTGTAACGTATGAGATACTGCAACTACTGTCAAGCTCATATTTTCATCTCCATTTCTATATTTCCAGAAGGTCTACTTCTATTTCCACCTTAACACTATCTCTCTATCTTCCTCTTTACCTCTTTACGGGCTCGTTTACATACTCTACTCCATTTGCCTAAGGCACATTAAGAAAAGGCATATCTTCACATACCTTTGTGTGAGAGCGCAATGGGTACCAGTAATTACTTCTATGTGTAGCCGCGCGATGCGTTTCCAGTCGAGACCCAAAAATTGAGCTTTGCTCACCATAGAATTTTTAGTAGCTCAATAGTTAAGAGTATCCGACTAGATAACGAAAGGAAGTGCGCTCACATACCATATGCATCTGGGGCTAGAGTTTCCTTCCGAGCTCTCCTAGCATTCAGTATCATGTTTCAAGTCATGTATTGCGTCTTGCAATGCAGTTAGCTCGAGCTCAGTGAATATTAATAAAAAAGGCCAGTGACTTTCATTTCAACGTTTGTTCTCAAATACACCCACTCTCAACAACACAATGGACTGGTAAAATTGAGTGCATGATGAACGAGGAAAAAGTTGACTTCATTATTAAAAATTTCGCGTTCATGGTCGCCAGTAAACCGTTCACATCAATCACTGCTATTTAATTAGTATAAAATCTTAATGAAGTTGAGATGAATAAGCTCAATACAATAAGGTGTTAGTTCATTCAGCATTCTAAGCTTAAACTTAGCTTTTGTACTCCTTAGCTTTTAATCTAGGGCCATGAATTTTAGTTTGCTCCAGGTATTTAAAACAGAAGCTAACAAATAAATGAAAAACTGCATATGCTAATTTAATCCTAACAACTATTCCAGGTCAGTCAGCATCTTTCTCTGTCTTAATAATTTGTTTTTCAAATAGAGGATAAAATGAAATACTTGTTGTTGATGATGATATCAGTAAAAACAAAAACAAAAAAAAAACTTTGAATTGTTATACACGCGCAGGTTTTGTAGGATACCATCAGTCTTCTTAAAATATTTCTTTTTGAAATTTTTCGGCACTTCACTGAGTAAGGTCCATACTTTGGCACAATGAAAAACTTGTCCTTACACGTGGTGAAGGAAAATTCATTTTTTATATGCGCCTTATATTGTATCTGATTTGATGATTTGTGTTTGTGCTGATCTGAGAGCACCGGCACGAAGGGGAAAGGAGGCTCTTGTAAATATGCAAAAACGAATGAATCGAACTGTCGGTGTTGATTTTAGCCGAGTTTGCGTATTTTTCAACAAATCCTACCAGAATAAAAACTTGAATGGGGAAGCCGTGCCCGGTATGAAAGGGAAGGAGTGGGGGTGGTATTAACCAGAATTTGGGCAGTCACAAACCTCACCCTGTCAAACAAGAAATGGCGTAATTTTGACTAAGAACATGATAAAAGCTAGCAAACTGTAATCCTTTCAAGTCAGTTTACATCAAAAAGCAATTAAATGGGACAATGGATAGTCTTGCTGTCTATGTGTTCCAGAAGAAAAGATAAAGAAACGGCATCGATTAGCAAATGAGTTCTAAACAGACATCAGGCCTGTGATTTACGCAAAATTTCAAGTACATCAAAACCCAGTCCATGGGCGGCAGAACTGGGGGGAGGGCACTGCCCCCCTCTCCCTCCCCCCAATAATTTGGTTAGAGGGGACAGCCCCCAAATAATATCTGGCTAACGACTGCAACTTTTGAATAGAAATTTCAGATTTTATGTACTCAATGAGATCATCGCAGCTACTTAAGATTCCCATTTATGTAGATGTCTTGTTGCCCGGAAACAGTATTTAGTAAACAAAGTAAGAGCACTAGTATGAAATAAATTGCTTTGTATAAAGTACTAACTGGTGTTGATGGGTCGTAAAACGTAAATAAAGGGCTTCCTTTTCAAAGTTAGTTTTTGACTTATAAGGAAGGAAAGGGAGGGGGATTTGCAGTAATAAAAACTTTTACAATTTCCATTGTGCCCCCCAATAATTTTTAGCTTTCACCACCCATGCTGTCTATCTATCTCTTCCACTTCAACTCATTGTCGTTCATTCAAGAGAGATTTATATTTTCACATATTAAAATAGGAAAAAACATGTGTGAACAGGTAGCATCAATTCCTTAAAAGTCTTATTTCAGGAACTTGTTTTCTTTCAGGTTAGAGCTTGTTTAGCAGAGGCAGGAATTAAATACAAAGCACATCATCTTGGGCTGCCTTCCAGAGGATCATGGGAGACAAAAACTCCAGAGTTTCTGAGTATCAATCCAGCAGGTACTGTTCCAGTACTGGTCCATAATGGTCATCCTGTGTACGAGTCCCATGAGATAATATCATATATTGATGAGGTGCTCACACCAGGGGGTCCCAAATTGATACCTAATGACCCTGAAAAACTATCAATTATGACTAAATGGCAAGACAGTTGCTCTTTGATTAAAAGTGATATCTTTACAGATTTAGATGCAGCCTTACACAAGAGAGTTGCAAATTGTTTGATTGCGATTAGTGCTCCAGCATTTGCTGGTATTGGTTCTGTCGTTTTAACCTGGAAGCATGTTGCAAGTGCGGTCTTTATGGCTCCTCTGCTCAGGAACAAGATATATTGCTTTGTCTTGCCAGTTTTCAAGATTTTTGGAATTAAGGCTTTGAATTTTATTCCACTTTTGAAGAAAATTTCCACTAAAGCTCTGCCAGCTCTTCTGCACCACCTTGCCTTGCTGGAAGAAGAGTTAGAGAAAGGAGGTGGACCATGGATTTGTGGTGACAAGTTCACATTGGCCGATGTTAGCTGGATTCCAATATTGGATCGAATGGAATTAACAACATTTTGGGATTCTGTTGACCAATCAAGATTCCCAAGGGTATGGCAGTACTGGAACAACATCCAAGCTCGGCCTTGCTTTAAGGAAGCTAATCTGTTTGCAAAGGCGGAAGTAAGACAGAAGTTACAAACAGTAATCAGGGAATGGAAGAGCCAACATGCTTGGTTTAGAGAAAACGTTTTTGGTGCAAGGAAGTAATCTTTAGACAAGTATATAGAAATTCGTTAAAAAATATTTTTAAACAAATTGCTTGTCTAGCTAAAGGAAATAGTATCTTTAAATTGTTTAGATGAAGATGTTTATAGGGTCTGAAAGAATGTGTGTATAGGCCTAAAGGTTTTTAGCCTACGTAGCGGCTGTTTAGTGAACGAGCCGCGAGGAGATTGGGGAGAGGAAAGGGGAAAGACAAAAAGCAGATATTGTTGAAGATAAAGATAATGATGATTTTGATAGTAAAATAATAAGTAAGATGCTTTTTAAGTATAAGGTAACTGTGTATTTTTATATTTAAACGTTTTTTTTAATAACAATAGCAAAGAAACCTTTATCACCTATATTATGTTTGATTTGAAGAACGCTGTTTCGGGGGGAGGGGGGATACTCTATTAATTTTTGGGTAGGGGTGTGCCACCCTAAGCTCAAAACCCTGAACCTATCCCAGACCTATGAATGTTTAAAATTGATACCCTACCCCAGACCTTTAGGTCAGAAATCATACCCTACCCCTGAGTAAACATGTGTTAAAAGCTGCCTAACTGTACCATTTTCATTAGCCTGCTTATTGGACTGGCGTCACATCTGTGCTGGTCGGTTTGTTAATGCTATATAGATGTTATCATAACTCTCTCAACACTAGAAACTCTACCCTATCCCAGACAATTCTATCCCTAACCTATGCCAAATTAGATACCCTGTAGCAGACCTCAAGCAAATATGGTACCCTATCCTAGACTCTAGAGCTCAAAAACTATACCCTATAGGGCAGCACGTACCCATATACCTTGTGTGTGCGAGTACCTTCCTGGGTGTTGTTCATAGAGTTCAAGCAATCTTTTACGCTTAATAAAACTGAAATGCGTTAACCAGATTGCAAGGGTGGCGTCAGGATATTACAATACTGCTGATTATAACGATTTCTGGAAGTAGCTTAGAAAATAGTATATTAAATACTTACAGATACTAAAATTGGAATTCTAATTTTGTGCTGTGCGCTGGGTGTCCTGTGACCACTGTTTTTCAAGGGAGAATGCAACAATTGTTTGATTTGTACCGCGGTCATATGCAGTGACGTTATGACACGATCTTTGCGGTTATGAGCGCAATTATCATAGCTCAGATGTGGTCTCATAGCTCAGTTGGTTAGAGGACGCACCGGTATTGCAGAGTTTACGGCTTCAAGTCTTGTTGAAGTCTGAATTGTTTTATGCTTCTCTTTCGCGATTCCTTAAATTGCGTTCATAACCGCGAAGGACGAAATGATTTCATGCTGTGGGTTGTGTGTCCTGTGACTGCTATGTTTTACAATGGGGATCACAATCATAATTACGTTATGTGCTCTGTGTGTCCTGTGGCCGCTATTTTTTATTAGGCCGAGAAAGAACACAGCAGTACTAATTTCATGCTGCTGCTTGGGTGTCCTGTTTTGGCCCTTATGGCAAAAGACAAGTAATAGGCTCAGCCACAAGCTGCCAATAAATACCTAAAACGTTGCCAAGAAAACAGCCTAAAAGTTGGTATATTTTCCAAAAAAATTGTTTAATTTTCAAAAAGTTGCCAAATTTAGCTGTTTTTCTAAATTGTTTGGTTTTCGTAGATCGATCAAATCTCTGCAGAGGGTTAGACCTTCATGTCTTCTTGGCTTTGGACGTAAAAACGTAGTTTCAGTCCAAGTCTCTTGACCCTCTATCGGTGGACATAAAAGAACTTGCATTTGAGCATTTGTGGAAAATAGCAGGGTATAACGATCCGCCCTGTAATGTGGAAAGTCTGTTTCATTTCCAGCTGGGACCCCGATCACACGGAGTCCAAACAATTTTTTTTGGGTCATGAAAACAGTTGTCTACGATTGCAGATTATGACTTGATCCGAACCCCTACTTACATTGGTTCACTAACAAGTTAGGTTTTATGTAGCACATCAGCCTTTCATTTGCTAATTATACTCACCAAGAAGGAATAGCTTAAATTCAGAATACCCCGCAACTAACGGACGGGTATCAGTGACTCTACAGCGACTTCTTCTTTGATATAATAGTATTTGGATTCGGAAGAAATTTTCATTTTATTTTATAGCTACGTATGTTATAAATATTTTAAGTTTATGGTATTAAGTTATTATCTTAAAATGATACTCTAAAAGATAGCAGCTTAGACTTTAGTGGCCCAAAAACTTTTTAGACACCCTAAAAAATACGGCATCCCTGATTTTGACCCCTAAAAGATACGACGATCATCCCCGCCTGTTGCCAACTGGAGCCCCTCCCCCTCCCAAACTCCACCGGGTTTCAACTGGACTCTAGTCTGATCGTTCAAAATTAACCAGAGTTTCCAGGTCTTTAGAAGACATGCACGTGCGCACGCAAGCAAAAATATGTTCACGTGACGGCTGTTAAAGCAGCACCACGGGAATGATTTTTTGTATTTTTTAAAAAAAAAAACACGCAATAATGTAAACCACTAACGTCGGAATTAAGACTCTTGCTGACGATTTTAAATATTTAAATTGTAGTATCTGGCGATTAACGTAACAAAAAAATGTATATAAATAAGGTGATGAACATGAAAATTAACTTATCAGTGAACGAATAGGCGCTCGGAATAAGTCAGCATCTGGCCGTACGCAGTACGCGCATGTACCCCCCTAACGGCCCTAAAGGTCCACAAAGTCCACTCTATTTTAAGCGTTATGAATAAAAAATAAAGTAAATGATCATCAAAGCATATTAAGAATCACTTTTATTTACTTGTAAAACAATCTCAATAACAAATTTAAATAAAATCTAATTTTGTCCGTCCAGCAAAAATACTATAAGCCCAAAGTTATTTTTACACAAAACTTTATATTATCTTTTATGCTGTTCTGAAAATGTGAGTTGTTAT
>JAOBAY020091123.1:0-10100 GCA_025331085.2 Zoanthus sociatus
CCCCCCTTCAGTTTTTACTCCAACCTTTGTCACTGCTATTGCTTCACAGAAACTCTAAGAAAAAAGGGAGTTATTTCTGTCACTAGTTTTAAACACTCTGTGTTTGTTTCAAATGGAATTTAAAACCCAGGAAATACGTTTTTAGATAAACTAATTTTCAAAATTTTTCGGGGAGCATCCCCCCGGACCCCTTAGAAGGCTACTGCTTTTGATACTTGGTTGTGCCCCCTCCAGTTTTTTAAGGCTTGCTACGGCCCTGTAGTGTTTTTATTGAAAGCACTGATTTAATACCGCGCTGTCTTAAAAGCGATTTAATACTAATTAGAAGCAACATGAGTTTAGGGAGGAAGTCATACCAGCAGTATTTTACTATTTATAATGCTATCTCAGTATCTGTGTTACTCTTAACACCACCAGGATGTTTGGCGCCACAGTTTTGATAGGAGTTTGCTTGTATGAAAAACATCTGTCAGTCCTACTAATGGTTCATTAGTGTTGTGTACATAAGCTATCGAATTGATTAATATTACTGTAAACTCAAAATAATAACCAAAGGATATCTTTTCAAAAAGAGTTTTAGTCAGAGCACGTGTACATATGGCGTAGGATTAATGAGTGGTGGCAAAACAAAAGACTTCGGTTGGGACACTCCTGAGATAGGCAAAAGACAAAAAGATAAAGCGGCCATGTTGGTGTCCTAAACAAAAGAAGAAATAATCAAAATTATTTTGTTTAAGGGCACCAACATGTCCGCCATGACGACAGCTGAAAGCCGCTGGTATTTTAGTATAATGAGTATTAAAGCTAAACTCAATTAAACGAAAACACTTAAAAGTTTTTATTGCATTGTAGATTACTCGTGGCATGCAGCCACAGTTTCAAAAAGGATAAAACTTTTAATAAAAACTGACTACTGAAAAGCAGCAAGTCAAACATTAGGTTGTTTGTATTAACTGGCAATCATGATAAGCAGTGACATGTTTTAGAAGGCAACTGAACTGATAAATCAGTTTTGACTTTTCAAAAGCAGAAGAGAACCTATTTTAAAAACAACAATGTTTGAATTGCCCGTTGTAAAATTACTTTCAAAATGTGGCAAGTGGCTTCAATTATCTCCAAAATAAGATAATTTTCCCTGTATACATTTTTCGTTGAATCGTTTTTAGTTTGCTTACTTTTACCAAAAAAAAGTCAAACAATACGACTTTATGAATTTAAAAAAACTTAATAATGAGATTTATCATCATAAAGTCGTAAACGCGGTCAGACTGAAAACAGGAACAAGCTTAACTATAAAATACTGGAAAACAATGGATGTCTGTAATCAAATTCAAAGTCTATTTTATATAAAACAGTGCCGCAAACAAAGGATTGCAGGTATAGAGAGCTACCACGTGGCCTAAATATTGACAGCAAAAGTAAACCTTTTAACATTAGCATACGACAGGGTAGTAAACAAAGAATCATATTTCTGCATCTTGCCATTCCGTAACCGAACAAGGATGTAAACGAAGAAAAGGTAAGTCTTTATTATATATTCTCAGTTTATACACGATGAAAGAGAAACTTAACACAAAACTTTACAGTCAGTTAATTTTTGTGAACCGCAGCTTATTAATCACACTCTGTATTTTTAAACGTATTCTCAGTAACGGTATAATGACAATGTGTTATTTTATGATTCGGGTATTTATCGCCGCGGAGCGCAGTCTCAAATACAAAGCTCTCGAAACAAACCAAGCAGACTTGAAGGAGAGAAAGTTTTATTTGGGAAGAAGTCCGACTGGCGTGAGACAAAGGTTAATTTAACTTATAAACTAGATCTAGAAATCTCTCGACGTACAATTATATTTAAAAGCTACTTTCATATCTAACCAGTACTAATATAGAAGATTCCGGCGTTGCACCCAGTTTGCGATCACAAAGCACTGCTTATTACATTCCAGTTAAACTATTTGTTGAAACATTCTTAGAGTTTGTCAAATTCCCGCACGATCAAGGCGCTTAATTTAATCTCAAAAATGGAAACATGTTTTGCATCTGGCTCATAAAGGTCACTCAAAGTTTCGAAACGTCTGCAATATTAAATTTAATCTTCAAAAGGTGCTTAATTTAAGCCTTCGGTTGCAAATATGTTTGAAAAAGATTGTGGTTCGCAAGATGAAAATCTCAAATGATTCGGTGAGCAAGTTTTGAAGTTGTGCTAGCACTGTTTTAATTTAAAAATGCTAGCAATTAAGACTTTTAGCGCAAAAAAAAAACAGTTCTGTTGTTTTTCAAAGCTTCATACGAATAACTGGCATATTTTTCAAACCGCTTCATTTCTATAATAAGTTGATTATATTTATAGTATTGCTCTGTTACGCTCTCGCTCTCTTAATATTCAAGACAATTTGCATAACGTCGGAAGAACATTTGAAGTCATTTCCCCAACACATGACTGTAGCGATACCGGTTCTCCACCAAATGAACAACGACACAATAGAACTTAAAAGTAATTTTGTTTGCTTATGTGAGGGCGTCACATTGCATGCGTAGTGGATATTGTAACAGAAAAGCAACGATAATAAAACAACGGTTATGAATATCAAGTGTAACAGAGTTCGGGAAGATAATGTCAAACCACCATTTTAAAATATTCATTTATGAAAATACAATACTCTAACCGCAGTACTAGTGCCCTTGATGTTTGAGCAAGTTTTAAACGACGTACATTGTCAACAAAGTGGTCCAGAGTAGCTTATCTTAAAGAAATGGGAATGAAGTATTACGAGCTCTTTAACCTGGTGATAAAATATGTCATTCGGAAGGAATTCATTAAAACGAATTGTTAATTGTCAAACAAAGACAATCATACCGTAATTAAGGAAGAATTTAAATTATAATACATCGGCTATAGCCTCGTAAGAATAACTATCGAATCTTTCCTCTTCCTTGAGGTGGATTATCCTTTAATCACGGTCATGTATATCGACAGGAAATTAAATGACCACAAGATTTAGCATGTCCTAGTTCGAAGCCTAAATACCGTGTGAAAAATGCGTTACAGGACAGTATGGCATGTAAGCTTCCCATGAAATTCAAGATTTGAACGAGCTTTGTGGTTGGCTGAATTAAGGTTGGGGTGACTTTTATCTTTCCTTTCATTGGCTCAAATTTCATGGGAAGCTTAAATTGCATACTAACCGAGTTACAAAACAGTGGACATGTATGTAGTAACCAGTTAAGAGCGAACAGTTGTACATCAACTTGATCTTCAGCTGCAACTCAACTAGTAATGGATGAAATATATCTCTCGCTTGCCGTTGTCTGTTCAGTGTAAATTAATCGACCAACCTAATTCCCTAAAAGCATAGAAATTACCCTCACAAAAGAGTGAGTCAGAGAGCCGGCAATCTGTCAAACAATGGAGCTATCTTTGCGGAAATTAGACTGCTATAAGCATTTTTTTAAATAACATTTTTTTGCTCTGTCTAAAACTATGTGTTAAAATGATATTTTTCACGGCAGAAGCAATACTGTTACACTTCAGTATAGTACTTGCTTGGCTAAGCTTTCTAAATTTCTCTTTTTCTGTTTCATACTAAAATAAAAATTAAATTCAAGGCATTTTATATTCTTACAATTCAGTATTGATTGATTTCGGTTAAATACGACAACATTTGCATAATAAACTTGGATATTTTGGTTTTGAAATAACATTACTGATTTGTTCATTGCGATTATTACGTAAAATGTACTAGTTTTTTTTTTATGTCTAATGAAGAAAGCTTATTCCTTTGCAACAGTCAGTTTTATGTATATTTTTGGCTTTTTCAAGTCGTCTTTCACATGCATGTTTTGTCAGCTGTCATTATAGTTTTATCATTAGGTTTTATGGAATAATGTGATTTAATTCTAGAGAAGAGTGAAAAAAAATACTTTGCTTATAGCTAAAAAGGGTTCACGATTAACTAAGGCTTGGTAGACCAGATTGTAGCAAGATGAACGAAGAAGCTTTATCCGGGAGGAGACAGCGAGTCGAACTCTGTATAGCTAAGTAAATATGTTTTATCATTGCAAAGCAATTAACTAAAAACTACCTGAAAAGATATTGGACGACAAAAGGACTTTGTTTTTTTTAAGGCGTTGGCTTCAAACATGTTTTTATTACAAAGGTTGTAACTTATTGGATTATAAATAAATCTTGGGCTCTGGCCAACATATTAATTGCAATCTAATGGATCTTGAAATGTCATAAATGGAATGGGAATTTGGCTTGATTCCCGGTGTTTTTGTGAAATTATATTTTTAGTACTATTTTAAGTGCGGGAAAGTAACAAGTTTTAATATAATTAAACACCCCTCTGTACAGACCCAGAGAAACCCGACCAACCAGTGGAAATTTTGCCCCTACCCAGCGGAGTTTTGGCCTCCTCCGGAACTCAGCGAATTTTCTGAATTGACCCAGACGCTTTTTTACCTTCTCCAGTGCGAAAGAGGAGTACCCAGTGTATTTACTGTATTTTACGTCTTGTTTACGGATAACAGGGACGCTAAGTCAAGAGCTAACCGAGCGAAAGAAATATCTTCAGTTTCATGTTATCATGCGATTCAGCTCTCGTTTAAAATAGTTCATGAAAATATTATTGCTTATTGACATAGTGGTGCTTGAGAAACGTTGAGTCTACTTTTGTTATTCTGATTAATTTTTAATGTTGGTAAAAATTCACTATTGACACAAGAGACCTGTTTTGTTACAAATTTCCATTAGTCGCAATATCAGTTTGTTTGGCTACAAATACGTACAAAAACAACTCTAATAAATAAAAATAGCTGTAAGTTAGCTTTTAGTAGTCAGTAGCAGCCGAAAACTTGGACTTGTACACAATTAAATTTGGCAAGAGAAAAGAGAACTTCCGGACAAAAAGGTAAGTATGAAACTTTGTTTTCTTGTTGAATGTTTTCCTTTTGATAAAGAAAATTGTTAAAGAAGCTTGTTAAAACCTTGAGAAAAATTGGAAAAGGTTATATTTGTTTTTAATAAGAGAACCAGTGAAATTTTGGTCAATGTTATTATATTTTTTGAATTTCTTATTTTGTTCTTATTAACTGCCGTGTTATTTTAATAGCTGAAATCCACCTAACAACGCTCTTAGTAGCTCTTTTACGATCTTTTTTTGTTGTGATTTGAGACAAACAACATCTTTAGTGTTTTTGTGAGAAAATGGTGTAAGTATGTGTACATGCGTGCATGATACTTCATGCATTTCAGTGGCATAAGTGGCTATTAGTATTACTTCATTATGAGAAAATGCATCTCTGCCAAGCCCAAAGTATTTAAATTTTTTAACCATTTCATCCTAAGCATCGGATTGTTTACTAACTTGTTCTTATCAGTTTTTCAAAAGATTTGAGGCTCACTGTTCTTATAAACTCTGTTGTGTGTATCTCAGTTAATATATCTATAATTAAGGTTTTTCATCTACATAGCAATAGCCTAATCTCAAATGATGAAACATATTTCAGTGGTTTCATTTGTAGAGCCATTAATTATTAACATAAGTGAAGAACAGACGACGTCTTTGTGATGGTAAATAATTTTAAAAACTAAGTACCCATTCAGAGCCTGTATTCTTGTAATGTTAGAAGTTCACTATTCACGTATTTCTTAACATTTGCTTAGAGTGGAAAACAGTTTGTAATCAACGGAAATAGCAAGTCTATAAAAGTTAATACACTAAAGATTCAGCCGCGGCTGTTTGTTGCTATCGAATCAGGAAACTGTCAGCTAAAAGCGATAATTAAATGTGTAAGTGGGAGACTTAATTTCTTGTTGAAAAATTCCTTTCCTGATATTTGGTGTGGGAATCCATGATTCAAGTCAGTTATCTTCGCTGCAGGTAAGTTAAATGAAATGTTCGAACCTTTTCCTCTTTTTACAGTTTTCTGATTTCAAGAATCAAACCATATAATACTTTTAGGTTTCCTTTGCAGTCTGTGTTGCTTTTTTAATTTTTTCTCTATTTAGTCTTATAATTATCATTATAATTATCATGATCAATTATCTCATACAACAATTATTAGAAAGAGTGCCAGATATTGTTTCAATATATTAGAAACATTATAATGAAATTAAAGAAAATATCTAACTGTTCATATTGTACATTAATTAAGTACAAATACACATGTAATATGTTTTTCTTGTCTTATTATATTATTGTTATTATATAAATCATTTAACTATTACAAGGGATCATCACCTTGTGGGATTTCAATAAATAATTATATAAATGTTATTTAAATTTCTTTTTATTTATTTTACAATTCGTATCAGATGAGTTGTGGTGAATTCGGCAGATTTTTTTTCAGTTTATAAATGTTTTAAAAGTTTTATTTAATTCTGCTTACAGAAAAAAAAAAGAATAGGCGGCTTGTTTTCAGTTTCTTTTTTTTTAAATTTAAACTTTGTTCAGCGGTTCAAATCCATACCGTATCGAGTGTCGATTTAAGGATGTCATTAGTATTTCGGTGCACACAATTCATGCAATCAAAGGTTTAAATCCAAATACATAAACGACCGAAAAGAGAACATTATTGTCATTATAACACTAAATAATCTACTCGCAGCACTCACTTTTTGTTAGAAATAATTGGTCATAGTTATATTGTGGAAGCTACCTTAGCTTAGCTTGTTCGTTTCTTCTACATTTTCTCCGATTACTTGTCCTACATAATTGAACAATCAGACAGCCAATCAGTTCCGTCAGTGATCTCTCCATTGTATTCTTCTCCGCTGTTCCTCTCCTTAAGTCGCAACAGTTCAGAATTTTTTGATGCTGTTACAAACACTGAGGACAAGCACGACTAGCCTCTCGCGATTTTCAAACAATATTTGAAAGCCATGCATGATCACTGACTGCTGAACTAGTGTGATTTATCACTGACAGAACCTCATCCGGCCCTGTACTTGCGCATGCCGCACCTTTCCCCAAAGTATAAACGCTAGGCGGGCTAGTAAAAACCGCAGACCGACTATAACAGATATAACACCTGATATGAGGGCCATGACAAAGAACAAACAACTAGCACGGGCTGACTGTGAATATAGCAGATGAATATACAGTACCTGATTACCAAAATGACAGATAACAGAGAAAGCATCTGACTAAAATGTAAAATTACGAATCTGAACAGACATAACAAGAATACTGCTACAAGAATTTTTTTAAATAGTTACTGCTCATCAGCAGGATACCCGATTTGTGTGCAAATCTACAATTGGTTTCGGCTCCATTATATCCTGTACCAATTGAAGAACAATTCAGGAGGAGCCACCCACTAAGTGAGCCCAGTAACTGAACAATGCTAGCAAAGAAAGCAAACCAAATGATAAAACAGTAAAAACCAGTAAAAGCGGCATACGCCACACAACAAAAGCAACAACTGAGCTCGCGCGTGAAAAACAGCTTCAAAATGAAATATAGGGCGGGCGCATAACTAAACAAAACCACACACACTGAATAAAAATAAAAAAAAACGTACTATTTAAACGATTAAAGTTTAAAACACATAACTTCGAACAATAATGAGATCATCTGGAAACGTTGTTTTTAAGTTTTTTTTATGCTTGAATTTATGTTTTTTCCTTAAAAAGAGAATTCAGATTTTATTAACTTGGGGTACTGCTTTCTTATTTTCAAGATTTTTTAAAACAGCAATTTCAACAATGGCATTTTACCTTTTTAATTTTCTCCCATTAACCAGGGAAGTGAATGGCATGCGTAGTTATTGAGTTCGTAATTTTGAGCAATGTACCTCAGCGGGAGCTCATAAGCAGGATCGAGCAAATTCCAAGTTCTGGTGTCACGGCGTTTTCACGAAGTGACTTATTTTTATTTCAATTCTCGGGAATTCAGACCAATCACATGCGCCCATCCTAATCAATGACGTCACTGTAAGTTTGTATGAATTGTCTGATTCCTCCAGGAGACTTTTGACATCGCAAACATACACACACAAACACAGAAGTCTCCGAGGGCCAACGATTTAAAGTCCTTATCCTTATTCTAATATAATTATAACAATTTGTTGCCAAATAGTTAGAGAAATTTCCTAAAAAGAAATAATTTAATCATTTGATAATCTCCCATCTGGTTGCCCACTGCACTTGTGAATTTTAGTAGTTGAACTTAGTTAAACTATTAGATTTAGTTAAACTAAACCTTAATTCCTGCTCCTAAATAATTAAATGAACACATATATTACTTTTCAGAACTCTAAGGCCCTGGTCAAACGGACTCGCAAGCAGTCGCAAGTAGCCACAAGTTAAACTTGCGTAGAGACTTGCGTTGAGTGGTCAAACGAACTTGCAAGTTCCCTTGTAAGTAAACGCAAGTCGCAAAAAAAAAAACATTTCAAGGCTACGGACTTAGTCTCGCGCGGCCGAATTGACATCAACCAACTTGCGTTGACTTGGGTTGGATGGGCAAACGGTGAAAAACTTGCGCCGACTTGCGGGAAAATTTGATCTCGACCAAAGTGAGGGCAAGTCATCGCAAGTCAACGCAAGTGCACGCAAAGCCTGGCCAAACGGAGTCGCATGTGAACTTGCGACTACTTGCCAGTCCGTTTGACCAGGGCGTAAAACTGGTAACATACCATTTTTTTTATTACGTTTTTGCTGTAAATAATGTGGACAACAACCGATTTGTTTTTCGTAAGAACAGATAGGAGCTATTTAATCTTATTTTGCAGTGAATTACCGCTGATATCACAACCATACTCTTCAGGATCTCGCGCATGCGTTTCGAGCTGAGTCGGAACCGACCCCGTAAAAAAAGTCGCCTGGTGCCCGGTTCCAGTATACGAAACAAAAACCTTCGAAAAACTAATACTGATAGTCGTGCTACAATTGACCGAGAATGGCTGATATCGCAGGTAAATATTTCTATTTATTATATTACATTGCAATTCCTGCATTCTGATTGGTTGACGAGCGGCTTGTCAAAATGCGTATTCGGCCCACGGCTTATTGAACCGGTGGTTATTTCCGGCTTGGAAAGTTTTGAAACTTTTCGTTTAACAAACTACAGAAATAGGACGTGTTCAATATTTTAAACTTGAATTTCATTCAAAGTTCCTCGAGTATTTTTAAAAAGGTTCCTACGATTCATCGGAATGTTCTTGAATTTTATTTAAGGTCCTTTAATTTGGTGGAAATTGGTGGCTGATTCCTTGAATTTCAATTTTAGACTGGAGAGCCTGTTAAAAGCTTCGTCAGAAACATTCTTCTTTCCAACTACTGCGGTTCCACTGATAACGAAAAAGTTGCATTGGTCAGAAATTCTTACTTAAATTTTTCATTTATATTTGCTACCTTTTGAACATAACACGTGTGACCGTTGCTAAAACTGTGACCCAAACTAGAGGTGTATTTATTTTTGAGTTTGGGCCAGTATTACACAAGTCAGCTAAGCAGCAGTTAACTTCGCATTTGCGTGACTTGTCCAAAGCACACTCATGCCTGCTACAACTATCGCACTCGAAGTGGTAGCCACAACCTTTCTCGTAAACTTGCACAACTGTCCCATTCTCATGTTCGTATTCCCAGAAAAACTTGGTGCAGCGGTTCAGCGGACTCTTGCATGTGTCCACGCGTTTGTTTTCCACACAGTGATCCCAAGATGCATCACTTTTACAAAAGTAACAGCGCCAGGCCTCCCCTGGTTAAAAAGAAGAATGTGTAATGTAAATACGCAGTAGGGATGTGCATTTTAAATCTAATATTCTACAGTATTCTAAAATCCGTGGCTGTTACATGCACGACCACGAACCGGGAAATGGAGGTAATTTCTCAAATTTAAAAGTAATGTAGAAAGAAACAGTGATTTGAGCAGATCAAACACGGCATAATCAGAGAATACCCCGAGGGGGCCGTGGCCCTCCCACTTTTTTCCGAATTTTGATATTTTTATTTTAATGATACAGCTGTTATTTTATCTAGACAGAATTTTTACATAAGATTCATTGCTCTAACACACTGGGAAATGCATTTTCCAGCATTCTAAAGGACTGAAAAACGAAAAATTTCACTGCGGCGTCCACCATGGGGTCGCCTC
>JAOBAY020091133.1:0-10099 GCA_025331085.2 Zoanthus sociatus
ACAAAGAGATGAAAATTTTGACGCTATTCAAGCAGCTTGTAAAAAGATAAGGTTCCTTTTCCTCCTTCTTCCTCTCCCTCCCATCCACTAACAAATCCTAGCTACGGCCATGATGTTGCTATGTAGACGTTCATGACTGCTAGCGATCAGGCTTGCGCTTACTCTTTTTTATGATAGTTTAAAGGGGTAAAGCCCGTTACCAACGTTGCCATGGGGCCCAATATAGTAGCTTCAAGTTGGGTACTAGCACCTTTGTGCTATCTATACTCGAAAATCTCAGTACTAATTTATTTTAGTATAAACCTACAAACGGCCTAACACGCATCCTGCATTCTGATTGGCTGCTCAACTAGAGGTCTATATTTGTGATAGCCAACTAGTTGAGAAAAGATGGCAAATCAAAACAGTAATGAGCTCCGTTTTGATATAATATCAGAGGATTTATCGATAATTTAATTTCTACATCCTTTTTTGACCAATTAGTAGGTTTATACTAAAAGAAACAGACCTCTTGGGCTCAGACTACGAGTTTGAATAGCCTATTCGGGCGACGGAATTGTGGGTTATTGCCTCGCCGTAGTCCATTCGTCCTCGAGTTCTAATTGTTAAATAGCCACGACATTTGGTGTAATACAATAAGCGGGAATACATCTATACACATGTCCACATGTCATTTTCAAACCAGCAAAAAAACTTTATACACGTTCAGTTTTGTATAAAGCTCTAGGAATCCGCCATAAGGAAGGGAACAATGCCGGAACAAGGGGAAACTAGCACGCCGGGAATATAATGAACCCCACCAAGTGCACCACCTGCAGTGCCGCCAACTCTAAGAGCTGAGGTATCCAAATCTAAAGATGGATGAAGCCGAGTTCGGTCATGAAGGCGTTGTAACTAGAATGAAGAATTTCAGAAAAACACTTAAATAAATATTTAAATACACTACCCATGATTCCTTTGGCTTTTCATCAGTTTTCTGTCGATTTATTTCTGTCAAAAGTTTAAGCTCATGCTATAAAAAATACTAATTTTTTTGATAAGATTTTATAAAAAGATTATATTATTTTCATATATATAAAGATAAAGTTTACTAGAGAATTAATAAAACGTTACCATGTCATAATGATATATTAACTGGATACTTCGGACGTACGCACAGGCATCTATAGCTGTTAGGCTTTTCTCTTGTAAAAAGAAGGGGCATGAGAACGAATGTGGCTGGTTTAACAACATACCTGGGTGCGATAACATAGCAGCCGGTATATACGCAACATGCACCGAACGAACAAACCACACCGTATGTAAAATACATAACCAGAATGGAGGGAGCTTGTGACGTCATTAGAAGTCCAAGTGCGGTGACCAGTGCCCCAGAGATAACCATCACGCGGCAGCCGAAGCGGTTGCACAAAATGGCGGCTATTGGACCGAGGAGGTATGGAAAGGACATGTTCAAAGATCCGACCCAGGCTTCAAAGAAATATTTTGTGGTAATAAATTATTTTAGTTTTTAAGAGTGCATTTAAAACGAAAGAAGAAGTTCTAAAAATTTAATCTGCATCTCAAAGTTAAAACGTTAACATTGTTCTGATAGAATAAATCTCAAATATACATTTCAACTAAAAACTAGAAATTTTTTGATTTCCTTAATTGCTTTTATAAACAAATCCCTCAAATAAAATTTTTACTAACTCTGATAAAACCAGAGAGCGCAATTACTATGAGAAATGAGTAAGAAATTTAAGAGCAAACTAAAGATATATCTGAAATTAAGAAAGGTCGAAAACATTTTATTTCATACAGTTCACAAATCTATGAAGTTAAACAGTGCTTTTCAGCAAATGTTCTCGGTACAACATTCCCAAAGTACAATTTACAGTTAGATATTATCAAATAGAAATACTTAATTATTTTGTGACAAACAGTGACTTTAATTAAATATACATAACAAAGACCAAAGACTGATACGGATAATTGAACTTGTGTAAATGGAAAATAAACGAAACGTTAAAAACAACTAAGACTAAAATTTCCCAAATATTTGAAACTATTTATCGCATGATATGTGTATACAGAAACAATTTCCGACTCACCAGTTTTGGCTTTACTTTCTTTGAAATTGTCAAGCAACACTGGAAAAATGACTCCAAAGCTGCTAGGAAGTCCCATCGTAATCACCAGGCTCAAAACAGCACTGAAACACACAAACCAAGCGTAGGGGCCATCTTGCGAGCGAAATTTGGACGGTTTCCTAGTCTCATTTTTCTTGTTTCTGGTCAAAGGCAGGTTGCATGACACATAACAGAGCTCCTTCTCGCACTTCACAAAAAGCTTTTTCATAGAGCTATCGTTTTCGCACATTTTTGGTCCCAAGCTTAAAACGTTTTGTTAAAGTTTTGCTAATTAGGTTTACAGGATTTAGTTCGCCTTCTCTCCTTGAGTAATGGCTTCATTCCCGTTAGTAAGCCTTTAATACAATAGTTTTAGCATTTTAAGCATTGCAAAAGAATCGTGTAGGTCTCTTGCAATAATGTGCAAAGCATTTGTCTTACGTCCAATAGATACTCAATTGACATTCAGATGCCCTGAGTTTTCCCTTGGCATGATAACACCTCGGATTTACAGGAAGGTGTTCCACAAAATAAGTTTTGAAAACTATACATCTTGCAATAACATCTTCAAAGAAATATGTTCAAAAGCTCCTACGGAGCCAAACTTAAATGGAAAACGTGACATAACTTGTAGTACCTGTTGCGGTATACCGGGCGTGGAACCTATAACTGGGCTGGTTTCCAATAACACGCTTGTTTTTCAGTTACACGTTAAAGGTTAGCTACTAAAGAATTTCACTCCTTTTATTTCTCGCAGTATGATACAAATGATAAAATACGACTTTGTTAATACTTTGCTATTGTACAAGTGTTTGAACATTCTTTGAAAAACGACACACCCGAGTTTACCTATAAAATATATTCATAATTTTTGTGAGTTTGTGGATACTGAGTTATTTTGTGCTTAACCGCGAACAGTATTAACTTCTCTGCTCTGTGGTTAATAAATTTAATCACTCTATTCAAGCTATTATTTTAGTTTAATTTCAGATAGAATTGTTGCAAAGTTTTAAACTGTCATTTCATATTTTTCATGAGGTATAATAATATACAGGGTATTTGAAGGTTGTTAAAAAAAAAACGCAAGTTATTAGATATGAGTGAACGGTTGCGACCAGTTGCATGCAGTCTAGCCGGTTATTGTTAGTGCAATAAAAAAATAACGGTTTGCATTGACAAATACAAAACAAAAAATTTCTTGCAAAATGTTATAAAACAGTAACGGTTATATTACACATTTGAGATAAAAATTACAGCTAATACGGATAAATTAGATAAAACCTTTTTCAGAGAATTTGATGTTGAAATGTTTTAGTTAAATTGTTTTGGGTGTGTTGATTTTGCAATTAGCATATTGTCGGTATCCTGTACCGGCAAGTGTAATGCTGATGGGATGTGCTTGGATTTAAACATGCACAGCTAGCATTTGCGCGCCATGCCACGTTGGTAACAGCATTTATAAATAACAGTGAGTCTGAATTTAGCTGCTGCGCGTGGACAGCTATCTTAATCAGTTAATGAAGTAGAACTCCATGCAAGGACTACCCGCCTGACGGGCAAGCAGTCTTTAACAGATCCTATTAGCAGCTGTTGTTGTGTAGAATAACTTCAGGGCTTACCTAAATATTAGTGGTATAGCTAATAAAGTCAATAAACGGACTCACGGACCCACAGAACATAAGTCAATACTGAACGCGTAATGCTTGTGGGATGTGGCTGCAATGATAAACATTATCTATAAATAACACATTTAGCCACTTGAAGCCACTAAAATGAACACTAAGGCCACGTTGATAGCGCGGGTATTATCCTCTCATCCTTGTTCTTAAATCATATAACATTCAGCCTCGGCCAAAAATAATACTTTCTCATAATGGAAAACGAATGCATCGGCCCAGTTCATCATCAGTGCACGCACGAAGTTTTTTCATCCCTTTGGCGTAACGTATATTTGTTTTCTGATTGAAATAGATATGACTTTTTATTGGGCTTTTTGGTCTTGTAGGAAAACGTTTTAACTATAATACAATTAAGCGATAATATGTTTGTCTGGATGACAACGTTTCAACGTCTCCTAACGTCAAGCTTTTGAACTAGATGTGCAAAGTTACTCAAACTTTAAATGCACGAGCAGTTCATGAAGAAGCAAATCATTTCTCAACCAAGTGATGGAATGATCCAGAGTATTACTAGTACCAGTAGACCATGCAAAATATTAGTAATGGCAAAAAAATCCGCTTCCCCTCATTTTGAATCTGATCATAAGTCATCAAAATATTTCTTAAAACAGATGCGAATGTTTAAGCGTCTAACTTAAGGTGCCACAGCATTGTCATTCATATGTTTTTGTGGGTGCAGCTTCGAAGAGGAGTATCCATTTTGACATTGTGTCGTACGAGTGCAAGTAAAGCCAGAAAATCTTTGAAGGAGTTTGGTGTCATCAAGTGAGTTTGGTACAATTCAAAGCCAATCGGTTATATTTACGAAACTCGTGAATGATTACTGAATGAGACTTTATGGTAGATTCTGGTTTTTGAAGAGGACTGAAGAGTTTCGTTTTGTAAATGTCAAAAAAGAATTCGAACCAGACAAGTACTCCACTAATGTAAACTTAACGAAGTGAGCTCAGAATATAAACTTATTTTCCTAGAGCTGCTTTGCGGCAGAACTGCCATTCATTATTCTTTACGCACTTCGTAAGAAAATTGTCCACCTCGAAACTTTATAAATATAATTAACTGGTCATACTTATCATACAGCTCTATTGCAAGTTACAGGCTTACAGTTACAGCCCCAACTCAAAAACTCAGAAACAACGTATGTCAAGTACGAACTGTGATGGTTCTCCACAGGCAACCCAAACATGTCTGCGCCCCAGAAATTATCACAACGCAAGAGTAGGACTGGTGTCTATTGGTTCCAGTTGTGTGTTGCCAAGATGGTGGATGCATGTGATATAACGGGTGCATATTCAGGATTGAAAATTCTTGTTACTGGCGGAGCGGGTTATTTTGGCCACCGTCTCGGTAAAGCGTTGAAGAAGTATGGTGCAGACGTGACACTTTTTGATTGCCGAAAACTAATGGATTGTGAAGGAATGACTTTTGTACAGGTATTGCAATGTTTATGAATAGTATTTTGCCGGCTGATCGTAAAACTGGTACCAGGAACGGACAGTGTGTGCGAGAGTTAATTTTTTCGTTTACAACAAATGAAAATGCGGATGTTAAGGAAACTGGAATAATTTATTGTTAAACTTGTGCCAATGGTTGCAGAAGTTATGCGGCGTTGGACGCATATTGCATAAGAGGCCTATCCGTCCCACCGTCCCCCCCTCCCCCCATCCTCAGCAACCCCCTCATGATCACCCCCTCCTCCACTTTTTACAGAGAAAACGGTTCAATCGAAAATGACTTTAAAGTGGGTTTTTAAAACTTTGTATTAAGGACACACTTAAGGCAGCTTTCAATTGATGTGGAGAGACATTCTCTTATACTGTTGTGTTCACCACAAGCACCAATTCCTGAATCTTGGGAGTATTTACTAATAAAACTCTTACATATTGGGCTGTGAGTGTTAACTAATCACAGATCTTGATTTAAATGTCCACAACATGGTGAAACAGCAGTTAGGAGTGTTAAAAACATACCTTGGAATATTGTGGTGCATGCATGAATGATACTCGGGGTTTGCAGTGCAGTAATCTTCCTATTTAGATAATTTTAAGAAAGAAAATACCTGTTTCATCGTGAGTTTTTAAGACAATTGTTTTACCAAACCTAAGATATTAATTAACTCTTTCCATCCCAGTCAGTTATTAACACCCAACTTTTCCTTACAAAACACACTTATAGACATTTGGTAATGAGAATTGATCAAACAAAGAAAACAACTGAAGGTTAAAACTATAATTCCTTCAAACTTGTTTAATGAAAATGTGTGGGCTGAAGTTGGGAGAATTCAATAACACAACTTGAACTGAAAGGGTTAAATGTTTTTCGTACAAAATAACAGAGTCAAGAGTAGGGCTGTTAATAAGAGTTGAAGTTGGTGGAGATTTCCGCCAATTTCCATCTCCCAAAAACGTTGAAGTATAGCTGGCGATATCACCAGTCACTGGTGCTTATTGACAACCCTGAAGAGTGTTTGGGGAATTGGGAAAATACTCTTTAGCTGCGGTATAGAAACTGGTCAAAGCAAAGTTCTCCTATGGTGACCATACAAAGAGTTTCAGAGAAAACGTTAAAATCTTTTTTGTAGTGTCCAGTTATATGTGTTTTTCATTGAGCTGTTTTGTTCATTTATTTTGATTTTATTTCATTTTTGTTCAGTGTTGTTTCATTTATTGTTAGGGAGACATCAAAAAAGCTAATGAAGTTGATGAAGTTGCAAAAGAGAAAGATATTGTTTTTCATTCAGCATCTTACGGAATGTCTGGTAGAGAGCAGGTTTGGAAACAATATATTTATAATTTCTTTAATTTACAAGTAATAATTCCTATCTTTTAACTGTACAAATTAAGGCCAGTAAAAGATAATTTCATGTTTCTCATCAGGCACTTTAAGAAAATTGATGAAGAAATTTTTCCTTTTTCATTAATTATTCATTATAGTTTTTAATGTTAAATAAGTTTGGCCAATTTGAATGCTTAAAGCTGATGGCTATATATTGTTTATAGGTCTCTTGGTCAGGGTTGTCAATATGTGCTGAAAACTTGGTTAGTTGAATATTTTTGCTAAAAATTAGGAGATAAACAGAAAAAACAGCAGTCATTACAAAAACGCTTCAAGATAAAAATAGATAATTAAAACATTAGCTTTTAGAACTACTTTAAGAATATTTCTGCCAAGTTCAAATCCTATTATAACCACCCTGTTTAGTAATGAAGAAGACAGGTCAGAGAAAGTAAAGTATCCTTTGAATATTAATATTAAGTTTATTCTGAGAGGATTTATACAGTTTGTTATATGTCACAAAATTATTTGTTAAAATCTAATGAAAAAAGGGAATCAGAAGAATTTATTTTAAAGATGCAGCAAATGTAAATGCCACATGGATTAGCAAAGGAAAAATATCTTTACTTGTAACTGTAACTACACTGAGCCCAGTAGTCTAGCACTTATTGGCAACTTCTGCTTCCGGCTTTGTCAGGAAAGGTCTTTTCAAAACAACAGTTCGACCACCATCTTGTTTAGCAATTAATATTTTTGTTTTTCAAAAAATAAAAACATTTAAATGAAAATTTTAAATGTCATGGCAGGCACTAACAAGAAATATCAAATCAATTTTCTCTGGCCTAATGATACACATTTAATATTGGTTAAATCAAATTTGCATAATTTTATACAGTTTGATTAATTATTTGTATTATTCAATTAATCAATCCAATTTTGATTTGGGTTTATCCTCGTAAATGGGGGTGGGCAGATACTCCCCTCTTTGGTAGCAACCTCTCCAACTCCCACGCCCAGTACTCTCCGTCTCGCTCAATTCATGGCATCCTTTTTCTCCAAACCAACACTCTTGCTCTCCTTCTCCACTTATGTCTTCTTCTTCTTTGGTTATCCTCTTGTCCTTCACTTCAAATATCAACACTTTTCTGAAAACATACCCATCATCCCTCCTTATATCAACACATGCCCGTACCATCTCACTCTATTTGCCTTTGCCATCTGAACCACTGCTTCCTTCAGTCCTAATATCTCCATTAGGTCCTCTGTTCTTTTTTTCTCCATCAGTTTTGCACCACACATTGCTCGCACTGTCGCTCTCTTAGTCCTTCTCAAAATTGCCTTTTCATTTTCCCTCCAACACCATGTCTCACTCTCATATAACAATGCCAGTTTTACACAATTCCAATAAACCATTCCTTTCATCTTAAGTGAGGGTGGACGTGGTTGGCGCAGTTGGTTAGATCTCTGCTTTCCAACCACAAGGTCCCAGGTTCAATCCCAGCAGTTTGCTGAGATTCGAATATTTGAGTGACCTTCTTTTCCGCCTAAGCCAACTCAGCATTCCATCCTTCCGGGGTAGGTAAATGAGTACCAGCATCTGCTGGGAGCTAACCTGCAATGGATTAGTGTCCCGTCCTGGGGAAGTTAAAGACTTTCATCCGCTTAACACTACAGAAACCGGAGATAAGCGCCGGCCTCATGGGCCACTAGGCTCGTAAAGGATTTAGCTTCATCTTAAGTGAGAACCTTTTTGAGTTCAGCAACTCTCCACATTTCTTGAACTTCACTCACCCTATTCTTGCTCTTGCTGACTCCGAGAGCTGTGACCTCACAACCACCTCTTGCATTCACCCTATCTCCCAAGTAACTTATAATATAATAATTACTTTTAATTTGTAAAAGTTTGTTTTTGTGTGCAATTACAAAACCAAGTTAAAAATTCAATAACAGTCTGTATTAAATCTAGTGGTTGCATTCAATATACTGAACTCATCATTTGCATATAAATTTCAAATTTAAAGAGCTGCAAGTCCAAGTTTCAGTAATCTGAAGTCACAATACAAGCATTGTGTAAAGTAATGCTGATATTGTTCTCTAGACTATAATATAATGTAAACACTAAATAAAGTTAAACAACAAGCTTGAACTGAATGACTTAAACATGAACTACAGACCATGCAGCCACACACACAACTACAGGACACAATGTCTTGTACTATATCTGGTACATCATGTAACATCATCCCCATCAAACAAAAGGAAGAGTCTCGAATAAGCTGGCCTTAACTCAACAAGTTTCTAATGTAGCATGTTCTTCAGCTGTTAAGTCAATAAAGCTAATGCATGTTACATGTGTGGGATAAACAGCTAACAAAGTCTCTTAAGTGTTCTGGTCGCTTTGTCTCTCTCCCATATCGAGTACGGCTTGGTTTGGTCCCACCAGGGTTGTGTGGCTGGCATTCTGCCTCGCAACTCTCCTGTACCTGCACCTGGGTATCACTGTCAGTCTCCGTTTCAGGGGTTACTTGTGACTGCTCCTCAGTTCGTAAACTAGTCTTTGTCTGAGCCGGGGGTACTTGTGTCTGCTCCTTGATTGGTGAGCTAGTCTCTGTCAACGCCACATTTAAGTTCTCTCTCTCATCACTACTGTATTCTGTCTGGTGTGGAGTGTGAGATTCGGCTATTGGGTTGGGTTCCACATCTAGACAAGGGGGCTGTTCATTTGATTTTCTTATGTGTACCCTGTTTCATCTGTACACAGTTCCATTCAAATTTACTTTATAGGTTGGGAGGGAGGTTCTGGTGTGTCGGTTCATCAGCCTCTGTGCTGGACTACTGCCAATTCCTTGGTTTGGAGTGTTTCTGTATGCCAGAAGGGCAAAGTACTGGTCTTCCCTACCCTTTTCCGTTTTCCTCAGAATGTGCTTGGCTGACTTTACAGTGGCTTCTGCTTTACCATTGGCTTTGCTGTTGTAGGGGGATACTGTATGATGGTCAATGTCCCACTCCCTGGTAAAATTCTGGAATTCAACAGAAGTAAATTGAGAACCATTATCACTAATTAGCTGAGTTGGACTGCCATATTGAGCAAAATGGGCCTTCAGCTTCCTAATCACAGTTCTAGCGCTGGTGTTTTCGAGCCTGTCCAACTCCCAAAAATTACTATAATAACCCACAGTCACAAGATAGTCATGGGAGAGGGTAAAGATATCAATTCCTACCTTCATGGCTCATCAGAGTCTCTTTTCCATGTGACACCTCAAACTGTCGACACGGCTCACAGCTTGATATATAATGTCTGATTTCAGAGTTCATGCTGGGCCAGTAAACACACTCATGAGCCCTCCTCAGGCAGCCTTCGACGCCACTATGAGACATGTGTATGTCCTTCTTTATCTGCTCTCTCATGCCTTGCGGCACAATTAGGCACTCACCTTTGAATATAAGGCCATCATGGACTCCCAGTTCATCTCGCATGCTGTAGTAAGGTGCAACCTGTGGTGGTGCTTTGGCTTTATCTTCTGGCCAGCCTTG
>JAOBAY020091144.1:0-10099 GCA_025331085.2 Zoanthus sociatus
GAAATATTTTGCAATCTGGTGCAAGTTTTAGCCAATCTATAAGGCCGAAATGGTGGCGACTCCTTAGATACCAATTTATTTAGCCCCTCCACTTTCAAATTCATTCAGCCGGGCCTGTGTCATGAAATTTTAAAATTTTAAATTGCATAAACAAAGGATCTTTATGCCCATCAAATGCATAATGAGTTAGCCAATCATCAGCGCAAAACCTGCAAATTAGGGCAGCTACTTTCTGTACTTAGTACTTTTGAGCTGATCTGTCTAGAAATGTAAAAACTTGTTTTGCCTCATAGGCACTTTAATGGCATATTGTGTACCTCTATTATTTGAAAACATTCGCTTGTACAGTCATCTTTACATTCAGGCAATTTGGATAAATGTTTGTAAATATGTGAAGACTTATATTACCTTATAGCTTCGCTTATCTATACTTATTTGTTTTCAATTCACTATAAACTGATTTGTTAACTCGGTTTATCACCACACTGACGATGAGGGTTGTCCCTCAGGATTGTGTAAACATAAAATGAATGTGAAGTTTGAAATAAGGAGTGCTGTCAACTTTCTCAAGTTTATCTAAAAGCAATATAAGTCAAGGGCTGTACTTTAAAGCCTTGGTTATAAACATTAGCCTAGAAACAAATGTTACCACTTACAAACAAATTACACACGTCTACTGCAAATGAAGACCGAAAGTAATATTGAAAAATTTCATGCATACTTAAACAACTTACTGTAAAATTATTTTAATTCATTTTGGAAAAAATTTAGTTTTTGATAGATTTAGCAAATGATATGTAAAATTCTGCAAAAACACAGGGGAACTGGCCTTCAACAAAGGCACTAGTATAATCTGAGTATAATCCATCCGTACATGTAAACGCATGTGACCAGCTATCAGTCCCAGATATGTAAACTTCTCCTTGCGAGTTGATACAATGAGGACCAGTAGTTCGGTGGGAACTAAGCTATGAGGGCGTTAGTGTACCATCCAGAGAAGTCAAAAACATACGCTTCAATAACAACGTAAAATCCAATTACAATGATCAATTAAACAGGCTGGTAAAGATTCCTTTAGCTGTTAAAATAAGATTATCTTTAAGCTTGTGACCCTAAATTCTCTATTATGAACCTAGCGGCCCATGGAACTGGCACTTATCTTCAGTTTTTGTAGTGTAAAGCAGATGAGAGTCTTTCACTCCCCCTGGACTGAACACTAATCCATTGCAGGTTAGCTCCCAGAGGATGCTGGTAGTCATTTACCAACCCGGAGGGGATGCAGAGGGATGCAGAGTTAGCTTAGGCAGGAAAGAACCACCTGGATAGCCTAATTGGTACGGTGCCAGTCTATCGTGCGGGAGGCTTGGGTTCGATTCCTGGCCAAACAACACTTAGGGTCTTAAAATAATTGAGGAGATAGTACTGCCTTTGCTCTAACATCTGCAAACGGTTAGAATTTTGCGTTTTCTTGGATAAGGACGTTAAACCGTATGTCCAGTCTCTCGACACTCTATCGAGCAGGGTAGTGATCCCAGTGTTGCGGTCTGTCTTCATCACTGAGGGCACTAACATATGTGAGCTGCTGTTGTGGACTATCTAAGACCCTCAACTGTAGAAAACTGAATTTATTTGTGTTGTGCATTAGATCATATCCAAATGAAAAATGTGCAATACAAATATTAAATATTATCAATATTACTATGTTCAATCTCAGCAGAGCTGGGAATCGAACTGGGGCCCTTGTGGTCGAACGCAGAGATCTTACCAAGTGCTCCAGCCACACCCAGAACTGTGGTAAAGCTGAGACGGATAATCCCATTGACATTCCTCAAACTATTTCCTTCTTTGTTGTCTTTTCAGCCTTTTGCCTCGACTTACACCGGAAAAAGCCTCAGCAAACAAAATAACATCTTGAAAAGGGTAACTGGTAGCAGCAGTTATTACAGCTTTAGTATCTTGATCTTCAGCACTGAGTTTATAATTCAATTGGTGTTTATGCAGTGTCATTATGGATGAAAAAATGATGGATGAACATAAGATTCCAAGGCATGTAGAGTTGTAAATAAGTAATGCGCGCACGTTTCTTACTAAATTTCAAAAACTCACAGCTGTTTAAGACACCGTTAAGGGATTACTGGACACAACATATGATGTGCAAGTGTTAATAAGTAATAAGTGACTACTCTTTTTAATGCATAGAATCCAGTAAACTTTGAAAAATGACGATTATGATTATAACCTAACTACAAAATAGTTATAAAACCTTCATTTAACACATTTGGTTTTAGGTTGAAAATGGTTAAAATAACGTTTTTGACACCTTTCACTCCGAAAAGTAAAGCAGTGCAAGATTAGGGTCTAATACACTAGTTTTCCAATGAATATACAACACTTAATCTGTTTCAATTGAGGTGGATAAAGGCAGAATATTTACTGAGCGACAAAAACAAAGAACGTCTTTGATCTCCTTTTAAAGCTACTGATTTTAAAGCAAAATATTCAAATACAATCCACAAAAAGGAGACGAAGCGAATACTTTCTATCCACCATTTTGTTTTGGTGTCATTATCTACTGTTCCAATGATAAATAATGTGTCACATCTACGGTTTCTAAACCAATCAAATCGTGCATTGCAAGGCTGGTTTATACTCATATAAAATATCGCTCTGCGCCCTCATCTTAGGATAAACAGAAAAGTTATTTATTAATTGTGTATGTTCACTTTTAAAAAGTATCATGTTTCTAAAATCAATAAACAATTGTTACAAATGTGATTTGGAGTACAACATACAACCCTTTAGTTACACCACACAGGCAGACACTATTTGTAGAACAATGCTTGAAGAAAGTTTCATGATCAATTAGAAATGAATAATCTTTGCCCATTTACTAGGTCCGGTAAACCTTGCAACAATGAAACAACCACAAGCTGTTAATGTCAAACAGTGTCATGTGATAGAAAGGAGGCTCTTTTAAATTGTACATGAAAACTTGAGGGACATACAATCTTAGATGTGTGATGAAATAGATTATTATTCATTGTGGCTGTTAGTTAATAAATTAACTTTTTTTCTTTTGTCTCATGACAAGTCACTAGATACTGTTCGTGACATTTCGACTGCTTACTGCTAGTCTTCTGCTAAGATGTGCTATTTCAAAAAGAGTGCAAGTGTTTCATCACAATTCACGATTTCCAAATACAGGAAAACAGATGAAAGCTCGAGGCTGCTTCGGTCAAATGCTTTTATTGTTTTTGAGTGTTTGGAAACTTGATGAAACACGATGCGTGACGTTTTGAAGTTACATCTCTAGAGGAGCAAAACAAAATTATGCAATGTTGTTGTAGTACTAAAGTCTACTAGATATAAAAATAAGTGGGCAGTAGACATTTTTGAGAATGTCAATGAAAGCGAAGTCTCAAGTCTTCAATACTCAAAGTTGGTGGACTTTTTAAAGATTATGATTTTCAGAAAGTTTAGCCACTTACTCAGTCTATAACAGAAATAGATGCATTCACACTAAACCACTGGCTATCCAAATTTGTTCTTTGAGACCCATACCTTTTGAAAGTGTTGCACCGAATTGTCTGCAGCATTTGACGATTCTTGGTGGAAAACAACCCAGCTATCGACTTAAATCCCCTG
This sequence comes from Zoanthus sociatus, assembly GCA_025331085.2. NCBI lineage: Eukaryota > Metazoa > Cnidaria > Anthozoa > Zoantharia > Zoanthidae > Zoanthus > Zoanthus sociatus. The sequence goes on from JAOBAY020091144.1 coordinate 3,646, forward strand.
GACTCTTTAGACAAAAGGTGTGTGAATTGGCATTATTGGAGAGGAAGAGGGTCGTCTGATATTTTAAAACTTAAGGAAATTGCATCTTACTTTTCTCTTTTGCTCATTAGATTTGCTCTCTCTAGACTAATATTTTACAGATTACCTATGGGCATTAATACGCTGAATCATTTATTGCCCAATGCATGCAGGGCTGCTGGAATAAAGCGTAAAACTACACACTGTTTACACGTAACATGTGCAACGAGTTTGTTTAATGCTGGTATTGACAGCAAGTTAACTTGCAATAGAACCAGTCATAGAGTGGATGCTTTGATGAAATATGAAAAAGCTAATGTAAAGGTCCAGACCAATCCATCAGCAATACTAAGTCTTAAGATGGAATCATCAACAGTAAGTGCGACAATCTGTGTCGATTCCCAGAATGTGGATATGGATACTAGGCCAGTGTGTTTTGGTAATTTTAAGAAATATACTCTAATTTTTAATTTCGAATGACTTCATCTTGTCAGTTTGGAGTTTAAAATGTTTTTCCTAGTCATTGCTTACTAAAAATTAATGATTCATTAATTAATTGCCAACGAGGCAGCCGAGCAAAGGCGAGGCGGCACCATTATAGAGCCTTGCAAAAGTACTATACAGGTGAAAAAATCTCGAATGATCTAGACAAATGTAAGTAATGTAAGATTTTATGATGTAATGTTAAGAAGCCTTTTAATTTCGAATGAACCAATCACAGTGTGTTAACCTTGTGATGTCAAGGCAGCATGGTGAACAAACAGCAGCTAATTCAATCATTTTATCAATGACATTTTATAAAACAAGGTTGCCGCTAAAGAAAAACATTTCAATATGCAAAACAAAATGTACGATAAAAGTTTGTATGTTTGTATGGTTTTTACAAGTAAAGCACACGCTGAGCTAATATAGTTATATTTCTTTCTAAAAAGTAAACTGAGAGTAGCAGTTCTCAGTGCTTGGACAGTTTAATTCTACCGTCCTCATGCTTTTGTCTTGCTCCTTGGCACTTAGCGATAACTATTACTAGTTTATTCATTAATATATGAATATGCAGATTAATGACAATATCATTACTAGTGATGAAAATGTGATGAAACACTAATGATGAAACGTGATGAAAAACTAGTGATTTTCAACTGATGTTTCATTGAGATACAAACTCATCCACCTAACCCGATTGGCTTATAACGTCATGAATTATTAATGAGTTTGCGAATATTTGTGGAACAATGCTTGAAGATGCTCCATTGATCAGTTCTTGTCAATTTAACTAACTCTGGGAAGACTTGCTAAAAAAATAGTTGTAACACGAGCAGTTAGAGCATTCAGATATTTCATGTAATGTCTTTGCTGCTTTAGATTTGAACATGCGTGAAAACGTTCATTACCAAGTTTTCCTTGAGAACTAAAGAACGAAGATCAATGAAGCAAGGGTTTTTACCAGGTTAATATTAACACAAGTCATTTGAAAAAAAAAGGAAGCAAGATTAAAATAAAAATTTAGAGACACAATATGCTCCCAATGAACAGAAGAAAATAAATTATTAGGTAACAACAGCAAAACTTGTATTATCAAATTGTTTATCTCACCAACTATTTCGTCATCCCCCATTTCACCAGGCTGATCTATGCACTTTGATGATGGAAGTGACATCCAAGCAAACAAATTCACTCCATCAAACATAAACAGCTACAGCGGTTTTTTTTATTCATTAGCAAATTTTTATTGAAACCATGAAGAACAAAGGTAAGTGTAGCATTACCATGTTAATGTTTAGAGTGTGGATGTTTCACACAGTACTTAAGATGAAGTCCAGCGGGCCCAGCTCTTGTTATATTTAATTGACGATTTGGAGTTAATCAATTTCTTTTCAACCACATACAGCCGTTTCAAAAAAGAATTAGCGATTATTTTTCAAACAATGGTGCTTGAAGATTCTCTAATGATCAACCACCAATGGGCAGTCCTTCTCATTTCACTAACTCTGTGAAAGTTTGTAATATTAGTTGCAACACGAGCACTTAGAGTTACATGGCAGAAAGAACTCAACTGTTAGGTAACAGAGAAAAATTGTATTATCACACGATTTATCTCACCAAATTTGTCGTTGTCCTCCATTTTATCAGGTTGATCTATGCGCTTTGATGATCGAGGTGACATCCCAGTAAACAAATTCTCTCCACCAAACATAGAAACAGCTCCAGCAGGTTTCTTAATCTTTACAGGTTCAACCTCTTCCTTTTGATCAACTTTGGGTGTTTCAGCTGGTTTGAACAAGTATACTGTGTTATTTCAATTACTTTAAACACTGTTTGCATGCAGTTGGAGTTTCGATTCACGTAGCATTTAACAAGATGCCCAGCAAGCCAATAACTGGCGATTTGGAGTAAGTTGAACTCCAGAAAATCATGTAAAAAATTAGATGGAACAAAAGTAGTTAGAGTATTAAAGCACATGTTGTAATTTCCTTGCCGGTTAAGATTTGTACATGGTTTACAATGTTCATTAGCCAGTTTTCCTTGAATCTTTGAACATCCAAGCAGAGCATGGCAGGGTTTCATTACAATTATAATGTAAAAAAGTGCAATTTGATTGAAGAGTGGAAAGTCTTAACATTATGCAATCTGACCGGAATAAAAAGAACGGCCTCAGATACTAAAGAATTAAAGTATTTTTTATATGCACATGATTTATCTCACCCTTTGTTTCGCTGTCCCGTAATTTATCAGGTTGATCAATGCGCTTTGATGATGTAGGTGACATTCCAGTAAACAAATTCACTCCATCAGTGGGCTTCTGAATCTTTACAGATTCACCATCTTCCTTTTGATCATCTTTGGGTGTTTCAGCTGGTTTGAACAAGTATACTGTGTTACTTCAGTTACTTTAAACACTGTTTGCATGCATTTGGAGTTTAGATCACTCACGTAGCATTTAACATGAAGTCTTGTAGGCCTTTAGGTAGCCGACGATTTGAAGTCAGGCAGTTTCCATTTTTAAAAATTACATACAGCCGTTTAACTATAACACTCAGAGATTATTTGTGGAGCAATGCTTGAAGATGCTCTGATGATCAGTGTTTGTAAGTTTCACTAACTCCGGGAAGGCTTGCATGAGTTAGTTGTAGCACAAAATGTTAGAGCATTAAGACATTTCACGTAAGTTGTTGCCGGTTTAAATTTGAGCATGCCTATAAATGTTCAGTGGCAAGTTTTCATTGAAATCATGAAGAAGAAAGATAAGTGAAGAAAAGTTTCATTACGATGTTAATGTTTGAAATGTGCATGTTTCATGCAGCACTTAAAATGAAGTCCAGTAGGTCCAGCTCTTGTTATTTTTAATTGACGATTTGGAGTTAATCAATTTCTTTTAAACCACATACAGCCGTTTCAAAAAAAAATTAGCAATTACTTTTCAAACAATGCTTGAAAATGCTCTAATGATCAACCACCAATGAACAGTCCTTCTCATTTTACTAACTCTGTGAAAGTTTGTAATATTAGTTGTAACAAGAGCACTTAGAGTTACATGGCAGAAAGAACTCAAATGTTAGCTAGGTAACAATAAAGAAAAATTGTATTATCACATGGTTTATCTCACCAATTTGGTCGTTGACCTCCATTTTATCAGGTTGATCTATGCACTTTGATGATGGAGGTGACATCCCAGCAAACAAATTCACTCCACCAAATATAGAAACAGCTCCAACGGGTTTCTTAATCTTCACAGGTTCATCATCTTCCTTTTGATCCACTTTGGATGTTTCAGCTGGTTTGAACAAGTATACTGTGTTACTCAGTTACTTTAAACACTGCTTGCATGCATCTGGAGTTTGGATGATTGACGTAGCATTTAACAAGATGCCCAGCAAGCCAATAACTGACAATTTGGAATAAGTTATTTTACTTAAAATCACGTACAGCCGTTTAAGAAAAAAAATCGGGGTTATTTGTGGAACAACGCTTGAAGAGGCTCTAATGATAAATCAGTAATGGGTAGTCTTTGTCATTTTCAAGAACTCCGGAAAATCTTGTAAAAATTAGATGGAACAAAAGCAGTTAGGGTATTAAGGCATATGTAATTTTTCTGCCGGTTAAGATTTGTACATGGTTTAAAACGTTCATTAGTCAGTTTTCCTTGAATCTTTGAAAAACCAAGATGAGCATGTCAGGGTTTCATTACCATTACAATGTAAAAAAAGTGCCATCGCACAGTTGTTAAGTCACCTCCTTCAAGTGGTTGTCACCGTCAAGTCATCGTTTACAGTACTGGTTGATTCTTTCTTTGAGTCTTCGCATTGTATTGCTTAATGTAGAACATTAATTGTTTTTTTTAATGTATTTGTAAATTATTGGTTTTCTTGAAGGCCATTGGTTAAAAAACTGTTATCGGTTATTAATGTCACCCTCGGTAAATAAAGATTATTGTATTGTATTGTATTGCATTTGATGGAGGAGGGAAATTTTAGAGACACGCAATCTGAGCCCAGTAAAAAGAACGGCCTCAGATACTAGAGAACTCAAATAATTTTTATATGCACATGATTTATCTCACCAATTTTGTCGTTGTTTCCCATTTCATCGGGTTGATCTATGTGCTTTGGTGATGGAGGTGACATCCCAGCAAACAAATTCCCTCTCTTAATCTTTAAAGGTTCAACCTGTTCCTTTTGATCACCTTTGGGTGTTTCAGCTGAATTGAACAAGTATACTGTGTTACTTCAGTTACTTTAAACACTGTTTGCATGCATTTGGAGTTTGGATGATTCACGTAGCATTTAACAAGATGCCCAGCAAGCCATTAACTGACGATTTGGAGTAAGTCAATTTCCTCTAGATCACGTACAGCCATTTATTTGTGATTATTTGTGTAACGAAGCTTGAAGATGCTCTAATGATCAACCAGCAATGAGCAGTCCGTCTTACTTCACTAACTCCATGAAAGCCTTTAAGTATTAGTTGTAACAGGAGCAGTTAGAGTTACATGGCACAATATGTAACTTATTTGCCAGATTAAATCTGAACATGTTTTAAAATGTTCATTATCCGTTTTTTTTTTTAAAAAATCTTGAAAAACGAAGAGTATAACATGGATTTGTTATCATGTTAATATCAAATAATGTCATGTGATGGAAAGGAGGCACTGTTAACTCGTGCATGAAAACTTTGGACTCATATGATCTGAGATTATCTGTGGAACAATGCTTGAAGACGCTCCAACAATCAGTTCTTGTCAGTTTTACCAACTCAGGCAAGGCTTGCAAGAATTAGTTGTACCACAAGCAGTTAGCACATCAGAACATTTCATGTAAATTGTTTGCCGGTTAAACTCTGAACACGCTTTAAAACGTTTATTGGCAAGTTTTCATTGAAACCTTAAAGAACGAAGATGAATGAGGCAAGGTTTCGTTACCACGTTAATATTAGAACGTCTCATTTGAGAAAAGAGGCAATATTAACTTGTACATAAAGATTTACAGACAAACAATATGCTCGCAGTTGACAGAAAGAACTCAACTGTTAGGCAACAATAAAGAAAAATTGTATTATTACATCGTTTATCTCACCAATTTTGTCGTTGTTCCCCATTTCATCAGGTTGATCTATGCGCTTTGATGATGGAGGTGACATCCCAGCAAACAAATTCACTCCACCAAATATAGAAAACGCTCCAGCGGGTTTCTTAATCTTTACAGGTTCAGTATCTTCCTTTTGATCCACTTTGGATGTTTCAGCTGGTTTGAACAAGTATACTGTGTTACTCCAGTTATTTTAAACACTGTTTGCATGCATTTGGAGTTTGGATGATTGACGTAGCATTTAACAAGATGCCCAGCAAGCCATTAACGGACGATTTGGAATAAGTCATTATCCTTTAAATCACGTACAGCTGTTTAAGAAAATAATTATGGGTTATTTGCGAAACAATGCTTGAAGATGGTCTAATGATAAATCAGTAATGAGTAGTCTTTGTCATTTTCATGAACTCCGGAAATCATGTAAAAAATGAGATGGAGCAAAAGCAGTTAGAGTATTAAGGCACATGTTACAATTTCTTTGCCGGTTAAGATTTGTACATGGTTTACAAAGTTCATTAGCCAGTTTTCCTTGAATTCTTGAAGAAGCAAGATGAGTATGTCAGGGTTTCATTACCGTTATATTGCAAAAAAGTGCCATTTGATGGAGGAGGGAAGTTTTAGTGCTACACAATCTGAGCGGAGTAAAAAGAACGGCCTCAGATACTTTACAATTGAAATACTTTTTAAATGCACGTGATTTATCTCACCAATTTTGTCGTTGTCCCCCATTCCATGAGGTTGATCTATACGCTTTGATGATGGAGGTGACATCCCAGCAAACAAATTCTCTCCACCAAACATAGAAACAGCTCCAGCAGGTTTCTTAATCTTTACAGGTTCAACCTCTTCCTTTT
>JAOBAY020091154.1:0-10098 GCA_025331085.2 Zoanthus sociatus
CTTCTCAAAATGTTTCTGAGGAGCAGGTTATATTAAAGTTGGAGGCGGTTTTCTTTTTTCTTTTCTCCTTGTTGTTAATAAAAATAATACATTTTCTGATGGCAAGGAGACGGTCAAATTCCCAGAGGAAGTGGCTCGTTGAGCCGGCTGCCTGCCCATTTTGAGAAGGCTGTACAATATAAAAACTAAAAGTAAATAAAAGTGTAAAGAACATTATAAACTCTGCAAGCAAGGTCATATGTAATCCTTTAGCTGCAGATAACTAATCGATTTACTGACCTGTCCAACATGATCATGTATTCCTCCCTTTTCCATGCATTCCAGAGTTTTTGAACACATATCCAGTGCTTTTTTCCCTTCTTCTTTTGCTTTCTGGTACACATGATAGCGAAGAAGAAAATTCAAATTCACTGCAAAAATAATAGAGGTTCATTTAATTGGGAATATAAAATCACCTCATGAAATGTTTCATGTTTTTTTTGTTTTCTTGGTCTGTCAGACTGCTGCTGCTGCATAATGAGATTTTCTTTGTATCTATTCAATGGGAACATTGAGAAATATGGAAATAAAAACAACAGAATCTCTAGTCTAGAAGTTCACATGGGTTACAAGATATGATCTTTCATAACTGAAATATTTATAAAAACAACAGTTCCTCTGGCTAGCATGGCTGCTTGTAGATTGTTTAATACTTTAAATGTCTATATAAGAACTAAGCATTGTTACATGTCAGATAGCAGTCAAATTATGTTTAAAACTGTGTGAGTTGAGAGAAGTCAGGTTGGCATAGTGGTCATCAGTCGTGCCTCCCACCTCTACGACACAGGATTGAGTCTGCACACGGGCTGAAATTTGTCAATCTCAATCTGACTCTGACGGTTTTTCTCCGGGTACTCACGTTTTCCTTCGACTTTCACACCAAGGTCTTAGCTGACGAGCAATTAAGCATTAGCCCCTGGCTAGGAAGAGTGGGTAACCATTTCCTTCACAATTGACGTTAAATAAAGTATTTATGTATTTGTTTATTTATTTATTTATTATTGGAGTGTTGCTCCATATGGTATGTCCACTGTATCTTTTTTACCTGGTTGAGGAAACTTTGGAGCACCCCCGAAACCACCCAACTCTTCATCAAAACTATTGGCCATGTAATTAAACAGTTTATCAATACAATCAACTGTTGGCATGTTAGTTGCAGTACTCTTGATTTCAGACAAATGTTCTGCAATGGCATTCATGATTATACTGGCTTGATTTGTAAACTTTTGTTGGTTGCCCTCCCACTGCAATGGACAAGATGTGTGTAATATATTGATATATAATTATTTAATATATATTGTGTTCAACTACATTATTGCATTTTACAGTGTAGTATCAACTAGATATGTTTAAGGCCTAAATATTTTCTGTATTACAGAGGGGTGTTAAAAAAGCAAAGACCTGGAAAATGAAGACCAAAGACAAGATCTGGAAAACAAAGACTAAAAACTAAGACCTAAAATTAAAAACTAGCAAGACACAGAAATCATGGTCTTGTTCTGATCCTTAATGGAGCCTTGGTATATACAGTTAGTAATAATTATTGATTTTTTTGTATTAATTTTAAAAATTACTTACAGTAAATATTAGATTGTGAAACTTAATGGAGCTGAAACCAATTGTAGATTTGCAAGCAATTTAGTTATCCTGCTGATGAACAGTAACTATTTTGTTATTTAATTTTCTTTTTTAGCAGCATTCTTGTTATGTCTGTTCAGATTCGTAATTAACTGTGAACATCATCTCATGATGCCATTGCTAATATCATAACCATGGTACAAAGTTAATCACTGACAATAATCATAATTCATATTATCATTAAATGCACCTTTGGCACATATGATTTCCACTAAAATTGACCTGCTTGCAACAGCTATTACTAATTAAAAATAATTTAGAATTACTGACTGTTTATAGTAAGATGCAGGGGTTCCCTTTCTTGTCTCTATAGGGAAAAAAACAAGGAATCTTTTGACAAGAAGGGTAATGGTAATTATTCAGTATTTCTGTATTTACTAGTTAAAAAAACATTTGTCTGGTTTGATGTTGTGATTGGTCTGCGATAATGCAAGCCTTTCCCTGAGAGGAGTGTGATTGCACGCGCACACCTCAGCACACACGTAAATGCATTGAGGTGAGCGATTCATCACACTCCTAAACATCATATTTAAAAAATATTATATTATCTAAAAAAATGTTTCAAAAATGCATGGGTCTTCCAATAAAAGAATTTTAAAATTAAAACAATTCAAAACAGTCACGATCTTCAGGGTTTTCCTTTTCGGCCGGCGACCGGCGATTTTCGCCGTCTGTGAATCGTTTCGTCGCCGGCAACTGTTATTATCACAAAAACATCCTTGCAGATAAGAATGCAAGTGTTAATAAATGTGGAACGGATTGTGCTACCACGCCCAACTTCTCCGCCTGTTCAAAATTCATCTACTGCATATTCATTTGAAAAGGAAAACCCTGGATCTTTAACGCTTCAGTCCACTAACAGCGCTGATCAGTCATGTGTGAGTTCTGATTGTCAATACCATGTTTTAACTGATAAAATGGAATGAGCATTCCAAGTTTTGCTTTGTAAGTATCAAACTTGCATTTGAAATATATAGTTATACACGTAAAAATAATATCGCACTTTACCGCACACCTAACTGAACTGAGGTGTGCTATTTTCAGCATGCCTGCTATTATTTTCAGGGAAAGGCTTGACTTTCAGACAGTTTTGCAAATCTAAGTTTTTCATTCCAGGTCTGTAAACTAAGATGAAAGAAGTGTAAATTTCTGATGACAGTTACAGCAATTTTTCTCTCTCAAATAATTTTAAGCTAATTACTAGAGACTATCTTTTTTCAGGTCAAATATTAATTAAGCAACCAAGAATGGGCCCAGATTCTGGTGGAACCCCCAGTAAGGTACTGCATATATAAAGCTTTTAGGTAATGATTTGTCCAACAATGAGAGTAATTTCTCTAATTAGATATATATTACATAATGTTATTACTACTTAATAAGAAAGTACATTAATTTTATAGGATTATAATTTTTGTTAGATATTAATTTTCCTTTTTTTGATAATACTCACAAGGAAAAAAGAAAAGATATTACGGGTAGAAGCCGGGACCGGGGTTCCAGTACCCGTGTTCTTTGATCAGTTTACTTAATAAGTATGTACTTTCCATAAAAAAAATGAAACTAAAAAACTTTTGAATATATATCAATAAACTTCATTTTCAATTGCTTATGTTTCAACATCCTTAAGGTGTACTTTTGGTGTTTTCTATATAAAAATTATTTAAAATGTTCTAGCAAAAGAATTTAATTGCATTCAAAATCTTGTTGAGGGAAACCAACATCGCCCTTCATTTGCAAGTTGTTACTAAGACACCTCTCCCATATCTTTGCTAAAAAAAATGTTTAAGCAGTGGATTTTTGGCCCTGTCAACATTTTAATTTACTAAAATAAAAAAAGAATGTTCTAGTTGAAACAAGGTAAAGCCAAGTGAAGAAAATTTAAAAATACTCTGCCAGATGTCGGTAAATGCATTAAAAAGTTTTCAAACATTTTCCTGAAACTTGGAGCATGTGGCAAAACACCATCCCCCCCCCCCCCCCTCCCCCCTTCCGAGGGAAGCAAGTGCCTGAAACACAAGTTACGTCTGTTGATAAATTCCTAATTCACCACAATTACCCTCCTACTTGAAAACATGCCTATGATCAACCTACACTGTAAGGTTAAAGTATTTTCATCTTAGAGTAAAATTTCTCCTTTTGTAAGTTAGAACATAATTATTTTTGTTTATTTTTTCCCAATTATAGGATTTGCAGAGCTCCCTCAAAGAAGCTGCAGAGGAAGCAATGGGACAGAATGGCTTTGTTTATGATAATCGAACAGGATTATATTATGATTACTCCTCTGGATTCTACTATGATCCTGTAAGTTTTTTAAGAGATCCTCTACTGTCAAATGCTATCAGTCTAAAATATAACATTTCATTGCCTTTGGTCCTTATTACCTTCTAGTATTCAATTATTCTTTGTATAGTTCTTCTCATAGATAGTTTTTATTTATATTTTTCTAAGTATAAATTTCCCTTGTTCTGCTTTCTTGATTGCAATGTGTCTTGGCTAATACATTGCCAGTCTCAAGTCTTATCAAATTCCATAGCAATAAACTTGCCTTGATCCCTCTAGCACTGTAACCAATTGAAAATTTACCATAAAATGAATTTTGAGCTCAGTAATAAATGTGAAGGAGAATTATTCAACATGACAGGTGGGTGGGACAAAGAAAAAATCGAGTCCAGGATAGAATTCGAACCCATGTCCTCCCAAACACCAGGCGGTTGCCCTATCCACTGAGCTATGAGAACTCATGGAGAGAAAGATCATTAAACAGAGTTCATATCTGATATGCGTCCTGCACACTGCTAGAATCAACACAAAGTCATTGTAGGTAGTGATAAGTGAAATAAAGATTCATAGTGAATTTTGAGCTTGGTAGTAAAATTGTTAAAGGTGAATCTCTCAACATGACATGAGTGTGGGACAAAGAAAAAATCTGAGTCCCCGATAGGATTCAAACCCATTACCTCCCGAACACTGGGTGGGTGCTCTATCCACTAAGCTACGAGGACTCATGGAGAGCAAAGACAAAGAGAAAATCTGAGTCCCCGATAGGATTCGAACCCATGACCTCCCGAACACTGGGCGGGTGCTCTATCCACTGATCTACTGTACGAGAACTCATGGAGAGCAAGGTCATTAAACTGAGTTCATATGTGACACACGTCAGGACTGCACACTGCTAGGATCAGTACAAAATCATCGTGAGTAGTGATAAGTGAAATAAAGATGATGAATTTTGAGCTTGGTAATTATACTCTGTCCCAAGATCCATGCTCATGTCATGTTGAATAATTTACCTTTCATATTTTCAAATGTTAAAACATCTATTTATAAATAAAGAGTTATCATTAAATGCAAATATTTGTCTAGCAGAAGCAGGTCAAATTTTGCAGATCCATCATAGCTTTAAACTAGTTAAGATAACCAGGATACAAATTAGCGTAGTGGTTGTACTCAGTAACAGTAAGGCCTGCTTGCCATGTTTGACACTTGAGAGATTCCTATATATTTTAGTCAGTTTGGCATACTGGTCATCAATTGTGCCTCCCACTTCTACAACCCGGGAATGAGTCCTGGACTTCACATGTGGGCTGAGATTTGTCGATCTCAATCTGACTCCAAGGGTTTTCTCTGGGTACTCCGGTTTTCCTCTCTCTGCGAACTCGACTTTCACGCCAAGATCTGAGTTGTCAAGTGATTAAACATTAGCCTCTGGCTAGGAAGAATGGGTAACCACTTCCTTCGCAATTGACGTTAAATAAAATATTTATTTATATTTATTTATTATTTATTTATTTATTTAGTAACACTGCAGACTGTATCTTTCTGTTTACAGAACAGCCAGTTGTACTATGATCATCAAAGTGGAACTTACTACCACTATGATCAAGAGAGTAATAGTTTCAAGTTCCATTCTCAAGTAAGTACTTCAAAAGCTCATGATTCAAGTGTTGATGAAGATGGCTCAAATGAAGCTGTGAATAGAGAGGGAACTATAGATAAACCCATTACTGTTGATGACAGTGAAGAGAGTGATGGAGAAATTCTTGAGCATGATGATAAAATGGATGAAGCTGGGGAAGGCATTAATCAGAATAAGTCAAGTTCTTTGTCAACTGAACAAGAAGGTATAAATCCAATATAACTTAGTTGTTCCTTGCATCTGAGCTGTTATCAAATTGTTTCTTTGTTTGTTTAGTACTGTATTTTCCAGACTATAAACTGCGGGTTATCTGTTAATTTTACCTTGTAGCTGAGAAGGTGCGGGTAATCTACCGGTGCAGGTTATCTGTGAGATTCCGAAGTTGATTTATGTCTGTGAACAATTTGTAGCACGCTAGATTGTACGGTATCTAAACTTTGTTTAATCCAGTCAGCATCCCAGTTTTTTTTTCTGCCTTCCGCTACCACTTAAATTGGCCTTACTGTCTGAAAATGAACAAAAAATGCTGCCAGACATTGACTTGTCATGCATATGCACATTGTCATGCATGTGCAGCCACACATAGCCAAGCAACCCCGTCTTTTGCAATCACATGCTGTGATCAGTTGAGCAAAGTGACGACGTTGCTCTGAATTCTTTTGTTGTTTGTGACAGTCAACTTTTACCCTTCAGTTTTAACTGGCATATTTGTAAACGTACTGATGATGTGGGTCACCTAAAGCAAGTTGAATTGTGAAACTTTGGAGTGTGTGATTGAAAATTTGATCTTTACTGATGTTTTCCCTTTACACTTTTCATGACATTATACCGCAACAGCTTTGAACAATAAATTTGTTACAGTTTGATATGTTTACATTTCGTAAATAAATTGTTTTATCATGATGCTTTAACAGTAAAATGTGAAAGAAATGAATGTGATATGGGTGCGGGTTATACGCCGGTGCAGGTAATCTGTTAACTTTTGTTTCTTTTGGTGATAAAAATACGGGGGTGCGGGTTATCTGCGGTGCGGGTTATAGTCCGGAAAATACGGTAGTCCCAAAAAATTTTGTTTGCACCCCCCCAGCAAAATTCCTGCGTACGGGCCTGACAGTTACCCTCCTACTTGAAAACATAATGAAATCCCTGTGTATCATAGCTGGTATGAGATATGTTAGGAGAATTGGGATGCTGATGAGCTACAGTACCTGCGGTTAAAAGGATTAAAAACCTGTTCAAGTTTTTAAAAAACTTTTGCTATTTCTTGGGATTTTTTAGATGTGTGAAGAGTTTGCTAGTGCCCTTCATGAGGCAGGAAAAGATGATCGTATTAATGTTGTCATAGTAACAGGAGCTGGAGATTACTTTTGTAGTGGCCTTGACTACGGACAACTGATAAACTCACAAGCTCCTCTACAGCAAGCCAAACTTGTGGTTGAAAAATTCAAGTAAGTTTAAAACATTATTAGAAGTGATATAAATAGAGGATATTACACAGTGGGGTGAACATATGAAGTTTATCTTAAAGTGAAAAAATATTTCACGAGTAAGCGCAGTGAACGAGTGAAATATATTTTCCACGAGAAGATAAACTTCATATGTTCTGAAAGTCAATGTGTAATTTTCTTTTTATTAAATAGAAATGAGTATTTCGAAAATAAAAAAAAAATAGATGAAAAAGATGGAAAAAACAAAGGAGTGATGTCAGTGATATCTTCATTAGTGAGGATATGGAAAATATGTCACTCATATCTCGGATGTAGTTTCATATGAAATTTACAAGTGGCGTATTTTACAGTAAAACACTCATACTGCATCTACTGTAATAATACTGCATCTTAGTTGATTTTTGTTTCTTTAGTATACAAAATTAATTTATAATTTGAGTTTTTTTACAGAACTTTCATGCATTTTATTCAACAATTTATTTTAATTGCAGTATGTTTTATGAGAATATTCAGTTTCAGTGTCATCTTTGGCTTTTCTTTCCACTTATGCTTGTCTCTGTCTCAGTTTGTGTAATTTTATTATTTGTGGCAACTATTTAAAAATGTTTTGTTTGATAAATGTTTTTACCAGGCACCTTGTTCAGATGTTACTCTCCTTCCCTAAACTGTTGATAGCAGCTGTCAATGGACCAGTTTGCGGCTTTGGTGTCTCTCTACTTACTCTCTGTGACATTGTTTATTCTGCTGAAAAGGTATCATATGTTATACATTATAACTTCAGTACGGATAAAAGTGGTATTTTAACAAACCCCACTGGTGGGGGTAAGATGATTTATGCAAATTTCTTCTTCTTTGTCAATCGTTCTGTTATGACCGCATGGCCATAGAGGAAATGTTACTGTAATATTCTTGTTGCCTTTATAAATGACCACACACATGGCCCATACACCATCATCCGCATCTTCTAAAATATCTCCAGTATAGTAGTTCATAAACATTTTGACAAGATGCAATTTTAATTCCAATTTTGTGAATCTCACTTGAAAAATATCAAAGTGACGCACTGGATTTATGTCTTCCTCGCTATGCTAAGAGCCAATCAAGCGTCCAAAGCAAGTTACTGTTCTGGCGGTAGGCACAAACTGTATGTCATCTTTATCATCTTGATCCGAATCAACTCCCACTTCCGTTATAACACACGTGTTGTCGTCAGCCTGTTGGCCATTGCTCCCCCAATCTAAGTCTTTCTCCCGTTTATCAATCTCATTTTCATCTTCTACCTCATCCTCATCGTCATGCTCCTTATCATCGTCATCTTGCAATTGCATGAGATCGGTCGAAGGTCATTGGCAACAATTCGACGCAAACAGCAAATCAAAGCTGCGAAATCTTCGATAGAAAGGAGAACCTTCTCCACAGAAGCGAGAAAACTGATGGAGGCCACCCAGTGCGAAGAAGACATCCAATCAATTAATGAAAATGACAAAGATGTTTCTGAAATGGTTGTGCAGTTTTCATCAGATGAAGAGGATTCAGATTTTGATTTCAGAGTATTTGCGTGTAATTCTGATGGTGAAGAAGTTGAACTGTGATTGGAACGCTTTTATATACAACCTCTTCTCCATTAGAATTTATCTAAATGCTAACTTATAAAATCAAATTCTAAGTTTTTCTCATCAGTTGATTGACAGTGGTTTGACATCTTTGACGCTAGTAAAAAGCTGAAATGAAGTAAAATACAAATGTTGCAGTTGTTTGCTATAGCCTTCAAAAATAAAGCTTCAATTTTATATGGATAAAGGCGAAAACTTGAATGTAAACACATTACAGTAATAAATATAAATGACTAATTTCGCTAATGAACGTTTTGTGGAGAAGGGGGAAGGGGGGTCATGATCAGAAAAACTTCCTGAACCCAAACTGCAAATCTGCAGTCCCCTCATGCTTATAAAATATGATACTTCCCCAAAGGAAAACCAATTTCAAACAGGTATAGTTAGTACTTATAATGACATTCGTTTTTATATATAAACTTATGATCTATGACAAAAAAAATGTTGTAGTTGTAATTTTCTTTTAAGCGAAAAATGATTGTAGTGCTTGCATTCACTGCTAAAAAAAACAGGCAGTCGAGGACTGCGTGTGAATACTGCTTTCAGTAATAGTTACTTAAGAATACTCAAACGACATTATAATAATTGTGATAATTATTTGAAAAAATAACATTTGAATGAAAGATAGAAATTGATTTTATAATACCAAGCATGCGTGAATGTCGTGCGTTGATCCAGAAGCTTCTCAGCCATTTGAAAAACTCCAGACTCCCGCCCATTGAAGAACCTTTGAAAATGAAACGCGATTTTAATATTATTTACCATTTCTTCATTTTACTACATATCCTAATAAAGTACTACCGAGACTCTTGATTTGTTTTGAAATAATTATATAAACGAAAGTTCACAATGTTTAGTTGCAACTCGTGCATGTAAGATAAGACTTTACAACTTGGAAGCAGCTTAAACGGTAAAACGTAACAAGGTCTAAGCTTGAAACCAGACACATTACATGTGAACAGCAGGCAACAATTTTAAAAACGTAATAGAAATCATTGCGTGAAATAACATTTCTACATTTACGAAGTTCTAGTTTTGAAAAATTTCAAATCAGTAAAAAAGTATTTGAAAAAATTTTATTGCAGCCAGGAGGTATCCTAAAATTAACTTCACGTGGACTGACAAAGATCGATATCGGTAGCTCAAGATTATAAATAGAAGATATGGATAAAGTATATTAAACATATTTTTTAAACACGAAGTTGAAAATAGGCCGATTAAATCATTTTAAAAGACTGTCGAAACAGCGTATTATCTTTGTTCGGAAATGTGACGAAAAGGTTTTGAAACAAACAAACAGGCTTGAACATTTTAGTCTTATAAACCTCTGAACAAAAAGTAAATATATATTTTGTAAATAGACCATTTTCGCATTGCAGATGCCGCTAACTTCAATGACAACGGACTCAGTTTTTGCAGTGTTAGCCTCGTTTTGTTGTTAAAT
>JAOBAY020091165.1:0-10097 GCA_025331085.2 Zoanthus sociatus
GGTCAATCTGCGGCATGGCAGTGGACAACGGAAAGTTGAATATACCAGTGCTGAGATTTCTACTGCTGACCTTCTATTGGAAAAAGTCAAAACCGTTTTCTTCCCAAATGGAAGATCAAAGAAGGAGACATGACAAAATTTAACTTTGAAATGGGAGACTTTAAACATGACGCTATTAAATCTTTTCAGGACGTTGAGGATAAAGAGGTGACGCTTTCCAAGTATCTTAAGTCACATGGCCTGTTTTCCAGCCGTGTTCAATTTTATATGATGACAACATGCAAAGAATTCAATTTGAATCATCCGAGCAAGAAGATTAAGTTGTCAGATGAAAGCGTAAAACCCCCTTCAAGTGCGGCAGTTTTGGGAAATTTTAAAAATCGTATCTCCATCGGCTCCTCAACTGCTGGGTCACAATTGCAAGCTGAGAACCATTTTTTGATACCATCCTTTGCTCAGGCGGACGCCACACAAGCTTGTACATCACAGTGGTTGGAAGATCAGCGATTACATATCAGCTACGATGTTCCTGTAGAGTCACAGGATGCAGAGCAGGCAATCACAATATGTTCGTTCTCTCGGCAGCAGTGCAAGGACATTTTGTCCCACCATAATTTTGATTCCATTGAGAAAGCACTTGACGAATTTCAGCCACCAGAACATGGCTTTGTTGTTACTTCCATTGAGAAAAGGCATAAACAGTATCTTATAACTGTAGATAATACAGATGAAACTCGGGTTTTAGACGAACATCAAGTGTGGTACCAACCAAACACACGCACGTTTGCCTTTCCTAGTGCTAGCTTAGGCAGCTCCTTAATTTTACGCCCTCAGACGTTTCGGGGTATAACAGTAAAGAATTAGTGATTGCTGTCGTTACATCATGCCCAAGGCAGTCGGGAATGTTTACGTGGTTCAGAAACAACCAAGCAATTAAAAAGGGGTTTAACTTTTGCTGTTTGGAAGTAAGTGAGGAAGGAGACTACAGCGTTAAAGTTGAACTTGATGGAAAAGAAGCAGTGTCAAAAGTACTCCACATTGAAAAGTGTTCTCCAGGCTTCACAGTAACATCAACATCAGAAAATAGTTCGTCGGTTGGAAGTAAAATAAACACAACGAGAATGGAAGATGGGCAATCCTCACAGACAGCCTCATATGGTGTTCCTTTAATTGAAAAAAAAAAAAATCTCAACTACGATTCCAAGGTGGATGAGATTGGACGAGGACCTTTTGGTGCAGTATATAAAGCTTCTTGGGCTGGAACACATGTTGCTGTGAAACAGATGAAGGTGAGGAATGTAAAAGTGATAAAGTCTTAAAGTCTGAAGTTCACGTGCATAGCAAAATACGGCACCCAAATATTGTCCAAATTATGGCTGTTGCGACCAGAAAAAACGCTGTTTATATTGTCTGTGAGCTGGTGAAAGGTGAAAATTTGGATGAGCTACTTTTTGCAGATGATGATGGGGCTGTATTTACAATTCCCGATGACCAGAAAACCTTTGTGGGGAAGCAAATAGTGCAGGCTGTGGCATATCTCGATAACCTAAAACCACCAATTTTTCATCGGGATATCAAGCCTGCAAACGTTCTCGTAGCCGCTGGATCCTTTGTCACAAAATTTTGTGATATGGGGCTCGGTAAAATAAAATCGGCCCAAACAACAGCTCATGTTATAACAGCAGTTGCTGGTACGCCTAACTACATGGCACCTGAATGCCTTCTTAGTAAGAGAAAGGCCACAACAAAAGCAGATGTTTGGTCCTTGGCATGCACTCTTTTTGAGCTCTTCACAGGAAAGGACTGCTGGGGGCAGGTGGAAAAATTGGCCACCAGCAGCCAAGACAATGATGAAGAGGATTCAGAAGTACCCCAAGGGTGTGGGGGCATTTATGGATTGTTACAGGGCGAGGAGTTACCGAATACTTTGGATCACTTACCTGTGACAAACTTTATAAAAGAGATCCTTGTGAGGTGCTTCGAGTACAATGAAGTAAAGCCCCCTGACGCCATCGCAATTCTACAATGTTTTCCTTAAAAAGATTTTTTATTATACCCTCCATACTTCCGCAGGGAAAATATGACAACGATTACTGAAAAGTACAATTTCATTTTGCCAAGTTACTCAGTGTAATAGCTCCAGTTAGCCTGAAACTGGTCATTTGTTTTGTATGAGGGAAGTTTCAACAGACTATCAGTTACATTTTTTTTTCTTTCAATCTATTTTGTCACTACTTGAGAGGTAATAGCTTGTGATCCATTTGTTAACCGCATAATTACGACCTTTGAATGATACTGACATTGAAGCTTCTAGATATTTTCGAGAAATAGTAGTAATAAAATGATGTAAAATAAATACGACTTAAAGAGATTGTCACAACGTCAATAACAGTTTATAAAAAAAACAACCGTAAATCTTGGTTTACATGCCAAAAGCAGAAAGAAAAACTTAAAACGCAAAAATCCTGAAGTACTAATGTTCTTCACCTTACCACAAAATACAAGCCAATGCGGACAGTGATGTAGGAAACGCAGCAGCCGTAGTAGCCTAGTTTATACATCATGTTTGCAAAATGTTCAATAGAACAAATATTCATTTTGGGAATTCCCTTCCCCCCTTAACTCCCCCTTCCTCCTATGAACCATCCTTCCTCATTTCCCAATGGTACCTGAAAACACAAAGAAAATCAGTGCAAATGTGTAATAAAGGTATAACTCAAAAATGTGCGCAATCATGCTGATTTTTAGCAGTTCTATTTTTCGTCTGAGACCAATGATGAATTACTTGAGTTAATCTGTAGTCAATGATTCATCAACCAGGTTGATTTATAAAAACGATTTTATTGCCAAGCTTTCGGGCTCAATTTCCGATTATCAGAGGAAAAATGATTTATATGTGGTATCGCTTGCCCTGAGGATAGCTAATTGAACCCAAAAGTTCGATCAGCAATTCAATTGAGGAAAACTTTCACTTGACTAATATTTCGAAATTCTCACTTAACAACCAGTATAATATGAATCACCCCATCAAAAACGTGGATAAAAAGACCGCTTCAGAAGGAGCATATAAAAACCCGATGACCAAGCTTAGTGAGGGAAGGTAACGGTTTTTCATTTTCATTAGGGTTTCTTCTTGGTCGGTCGGCTTATCGAAAAGGTGTCCAAGTCAAATAAAACTTTAAAAAAATTCAGTAAACGCACGGGAGTAACAGTGCTCGTATATCTTGGTACAAATGACCAATGTCACTTAACGAAAAAATATCTCTAAAACATATTGTTAAATTTTATAAGGTCATTTTTTGTCCTATTGTTGTGGTTCTATCCAAATTCATGTAGAACATTCAGGAATATGTGTGACTGTTCTTGTTGTTATGTAATTAGCTAAAATAGTAACAATGAAAATTATCTATTCTAAAAATAGAAAAAGGCATTATGTAATTGTCATATGACTAGCTTATGTAACGTTTGTAGATTATACTTTGCTTTTCTGTAACTTGCTAGACTGTTCCTACAGCTAGTGTATATATAGGTGAGACCCAGCATTCCGAGTGAATCAGTGTTTTGCTCCAGTCAGTTGCTGTTTTACTCCTCGTCATTGTCCTGTACATAATTATTGCCGTACATACGTGTTGGAGTTCTTGAATAAAGCCTGCTTGATTGCTACATTCTACTGTTTTATCCGGTGTCTTCTTTGCGAGTATCCGAGAAAAGAATTGGGAGTAAAAATACAACTCATACAATCTCAAACAAACCGAAATTATACATAATGTTGATAATGTAAGAACTTATAATTAGACCAATTGTATCAACTCATTTTTAATAGCAGAAAAAGAGCAGCTAAGTGCTTAGCAATTTACACTGCTCAGTCGCCATGATCTAAATGAGAGGAGAATTGGGTTCAAGTTGGGACAGCAAAACATCTATGGATTGATTGGATAAAGCAGCCTGTTCGTAAACAACTCAATGTGACAATATGGCGCCTCTGTCTATCCAATAAATCCATCAATGCTTTGCAGTCCCAACTCGAACCCAGTTTTCTCCTCGTTTATAACATGGCGAATTGGTCTAGTTCCGTTGTGATGGTGATGAAAAGCCTTAAAGCTTCCCTTTTATCAACAGGTATTCTGTAGCCACAATCAATAATTTCTGCTATAGCTTCGATCTCAGGGTTGAAATCGCGGCATTGACGCGTGTACAACTCTTTGCAAATTTTCATATCTCTCTCGTCAGTTCCGACCAATTAGCTTCTTGTGGAGTAAATTTCTGGGAGAAATAACATTACATTTGGTTTGCCTTTAATGACACCTACTTCTCCTTTTGAACCTCGATTCTTTTCGTATTCCATAGTTCAACCAAAGAATAAAGTTCCTGTCGTATCACAGGCATAAAGCGCAATTTTAAGCACTACCTATGCACAGGGCAATGATCTCTGTATATCCCACCTTCTCTCAAGTCCTTGAAAAAACTAATCCACCACCCACCACAACCTTGTCTTAGCTTAGACCAGAATGCCTCTATTCTTTGGTTTGCAGTGCTTTTTCCTTGAATAATGCTTCTATTACACGCGAGTCCATCCGTTCCATTGTTTCTAAACAGCTGTTGTGGCACAGCAACTATTGCATTCTCCGTTCCTTTATCTGTTCGTATGAGTCTGGGAACACCTCCAATTTGTTGTACTGTAGAGAAAATTATCAGCAACTACTCTAGGATCACTGTTAGTAGAAGCTACTTCCAAGCCAAAATATCCGCCTTGAAAATCCATCAATGCAACCATGGATACAAAATCCATACGGCTTAAGTTTATCCCAGCCATCCAAGTGCCAGAGAAAGTTCGGACCTGGCATAAAGTATCTTCTTTGTAGACGGTGTCGTTGGTGGCTTTCAACGCCCTCTGGATCAAGGAAAAAAGGTTTCACGGTGTATTGGAATTTTATCTAAGATTGACACCTTGTTAACAGTAGTCTGTTAATACAATTATACTATTCATTAATTTATCCATTGTTAACCTTTGGCTTGCTTTTGTGCGGCAACAATTATCAATCTGATCTAAAACCAATTGCGATTCTACAAAAGAAGAGGGAAAATTTTAAGGGACTTTAAAATTGTTTAAAGTCAAATTGTTCAAATCAAAGTTAAAAGAACGAATATTAGCCTCTTACAAAACGGTCTCCATCTGGTATTGGTTCTAGTGTGTGTGTTTCTTTTTCTTTTCCTTTCTTTGTTTTGTTCCTCGTTTTATTTAATATCCACTTAACTACTATTTATTGTTATTGTTATTCTTTTCTATATAAACTTTTTTGTGCCAACCGTCCATTGTGTATAATTAATAAAAGTGGTTACTCAGCTAGATTAGCTTTTAGTTATTCTGAGTAACCTTTACAGTAACCTGTTTTATTTCTTCACCATGTAAAATTAATTGTGTTAATTTTTGATAAATAAAGTTTGACTCTTCGTGACGGGGATTGCTTCTATTCCTCGGCAGCACATGCCCTGGGCATTGAAACCCAACTAGTTATCTACAGATTATGCTCGGCAACGTTTTGGCAACTTTTTGTATTTGAAGCAACTTTATACGACTCCAGCAACTTCAAGCAACTTTCCCCCCGAGAATTTACAGTGAAAATCAGAAAATGAGTGAAGACTTAAAAGTATGCTTTGTATTTGTTCTTTTTCATTTTGCCCTAAGTATGTTATTAGTAGCGATCAGAGACGGAGCTTCATTGAATGGAGCAGCTTTGAGTCAGCTTTCATTTCTTTTATCCAAACATGATGGACATTGTGTATTTTTCTCACACTATCTATAATGTCGGCGATCATTTCCAGTTTAGAGTCTTGGATATTTTCAGCCGTTACTGGGTGAATCTCTTTTCTCGTAGTCACAGTGCTTGATTATTGTGGAAAGAGAAAACAGGAGTTTTCATGAAATGACAGAGTGAAACGCGATGGTGGAGTAAGTAGGAGATTCTGAAGCAGGTTGCTGAATTTTTTGGTGATGTTGAGCTGTTCCTTAGGGAAAATGATAAGATTTGTCCTGCAAATCATCAGCATCTATTGGCTCTGATAGATAATCTCCAAGATCTGCAAGACCCTGACGAGCCGCTGATCTTCAGCTGCTACGAGTGTTTGTCAGCCGTTTCACAAGCTGTTGCTGTTGGTCATTACCCAAACACCACTACGGTTGCTCAGGAAATTGCTTCTGGTAATGCGGCTCTACAAAACCAGCTTGTGGCACAAGCAAAAGCCTGCATTCAACCCAGCTTAAATCTCTTCAAACAGAAATTTAGCGTCCAGTTTCACACAGTAGTTCGTGCCTTTAAGGTAGCACGACTTTGCTTCCCTATTCAAGTTTAAGTTGTAAAATCAACTGCAGATTCATTGGAAGAGTTTAGAAACTACTTCTTGCTAAATGATGATAACTGCATTGCATGCTTAGCTCAGGAGCTACCAGCCTATCTCACTGCTGCTGATGGTGTAACGGTATCAAACGAAGATGAAAGAGAATCACTTCGTGAATTTTACCGGGGCCACTATTGCCTTGGTAATCCATGTTTACAACAGCATGCATAAAGGTCGTTTACATCAACAAGTCTGTCGCGCAACATGAAAACCTATCTTAGTGCAAATAGTCTTTAGAGAAAAAAAACAATGTTTAATGAATAATGTGGAAACAGTAAATGTTAGGGAATCGTGCATTTGAACAGTTGAGAATTTTTAAATCTCGCTAACGTAAACATTGCGTGACAAAGGTAATTTGAAACATTCTGTTTTGTCGCATCATAAGTCAAAGCAGTGATAAACTTTGTTCTAATGAGTTTTAACTATTTCTCAGGAACTTTTTGACGACGTTTTCTGTACTTAGTTTAAAATTCAAATAATTAGTCATATGACTTTCACTATTACCGATAAATATTGACGTGCTTTACACTTTAGTTTCATAATCAAGCGATAAAGCTGACTACTGAAAGACAAAAAAAAAGGGTCCTTAGGTAAAGTCACTTTAAAGGGGATCTGCCCTTCAAATTTAACCTTTTTCAAAATAAAACTAGAATCTTTGTTGATCATGAAGATATGATTTTTAGAGCAGGTATGCGATCTCGGTTGCTGAAAAGAAAGGTTGAAATCGAGAAAAATATCAAAATGAAGAGCGCCATATTGGAATTACCACATGTAATGTGTGACGTCATATCGTGAAGCCAGCATTCCACGAGTGGCACGAGTTGGTAGAATTTACAGATTTTTAGCTTTATTCAACGTTATATGTCTCGATAATAGTTCAAAATGGTCCATTGTTGTGTGCCAGATTGCACCAACCACTCATCCAAGACTAAATCGGTCAGTTACCATAAAATACCGAGCAATCGAGCTCTTAAAAATGCATGGATTGGTCGTATAAAGCGAGCGAACCTTCCTCCGATCAATAACTGCTACGTTTGTAGTGACCATTTCGAGGATTCCTGCTTTGAGGTTAATTTAATGGAACAGTTAACGGAGCAGAAAAGAAAAAGAAGACTGAAGAGAGATGCTGTTCCATCCGTATTTACCTTTAACAAACCAACTAAACGAAGGCCTACATCTGAAGATCGTCTCAAACGTAAACAAGACCAAGAGGTAAGTACTGACTTGTTGCTCGATTATTCTTTGCATAATATCTAAAAACAGCAAAGTTAAGGGATTAAATGCCCAACGATTTCATTCACCATTTATGAATTGGCTTTTCATCCTTTCAAATATCTAATATATATATTTAATTACAAATATATCGTATATATAAGATTAAAGCGATACTGCATGTTCGTAATCCGAGTATTCGAAGCCGAAGGTCAGAATGGTGATTCATATAAAATGAAGTTGTTATTTTACACGAAGACCTGAGAACAGACATACGTTTCTTACAACAACTGACCCATCAACTGCGATAAAGACATGTACATGATACTTTAAATATGTTGTAAAATGAATGCACGTATATGATAAATATCATAGTTTGTAGTAGTGTGAAAGATCGGCAAAATGGCAATCTATTTTTATTCACTCACTACTTGGTAAAGCTGTTAAATTTCAAAGGTATTTTGATAGAATATTTATGCCTTATGGTGTAAAAACTCTGTCAAAACAACGTTTTTGAAGGCATGGCTCAAAACATAACTTTTCTATTTCTTGTTTATTGACTCGATGCGAAAGCGTTGTCAATTATTAAATTTAGATGTTGTTCGGTATCGTAAGGCCAAATACCAGAGGCAAACTCGAGCTCTTTTCTACATTTGATTCTTTTTGCAGCAAAGAAAATGTTTTCACTTTCAAGTCTTTATTTTTATTGTAATTTATAAACTTATTTTGTTTTTAGGACTAGTAAAAGCTTCGAAACAATTTATATTTTTGTAACGTTTGCTGTCCGGTAATGTACATGTACATTAACATCTATCAGTTATTTTGACTTACAATGTAAATTTACCAGTTGTGTTGTTATAAAAAGTAGTTCTGGCAAAATAAAATTATTTCAGAAAAATAACAAATAATCCCACTTACCTAATCTAATTTTTAGAAACATGTAATAGGAAACATTTAAATTAATATTTTTTTATTTGGCCTAATATTATTTTTGAAATTGTTATAAATACTGTAATACATTTTTTAACTTTTGTCATTGATTATCTTTTATAAACAGATTATTGTTGCTGTATTTATATTCTTATTGTAAATTGCACTTAAAAACCCATCGGGTTTGTGTAATAAAATATTTATTAATGTATACATTAAGTTTCAGGCATGTTGGTAGCCCTAAAATTCCTAAAAATCCCTACATAATTATTTTAACTTGCCCGAAAAAACCCTACTTTTTCAGCTTTTTCTCGATTTTCCCCTAAAAATCCCTATTTTTTTTTCCTTTCTATGATGGTCGAGTGCTACTGATATCATTGAAAGTGCTTGGCATGGTTTCTACAGTACATTTGCCCTACCTGGTCAAACTGCAAGTTTGTTTGTGGGGTGATTGTGCGGTGTAGAATTATGAAGCATGGGAGGATCCTTCAACTTCTATCAGTCCCAGGTGACTGTGGTGTCAGTGGCTTCAAATTTCAATGATACTGGATCCATGCTAAGCATTTTCAAGACGCGATGTGCATGATCCCTTTCCTGTCTAAGTCATTAATGCTATAAAGCAGTACTTCATTTGAGTATCTTTCTGTTTGGATAACAGTAGTAGAAAGGTAAGTTGAATTCTTCATTCTTTCCTAAATAAAAGCCCTAAAATAGCTCTACTTTTTAACCATTTATCCCTAAAAATCCCTACTTTGCAGGGAAAAAATCCCTAATTTTTCTCCTAAATGTTGTTACAAGGTGGCCAACATGCCTTATGTTTGTATGTAAGTTATGTATGTATGTAATATATGTATGTATGTAATATTACTAAAATTCCAGCATTAAGAGTAAAGATCAACTGCTACGAGTTTTGAAATGGCAAAATATTGATTTGCACATTTATGAAAGCTTGAATACACAATATGTAGTATAGACTTAATGTTTAATCGATTCTTAAATTGTGATATGGCCATAGTATTTCACATGTACTCTAATGAAAGGCAATGTGGAAAATTATGGTAAATAAATATTAAAATGTTTATATTGTATTTTCAAAGGTAATGGAGCAGCTTTGTTACCCCAGCATCAGCACAAGTATTATTGAAGTCAGCCCAGAACCACCAGATGAAATAATCAGTATTGATTCCACTCCTGAACCCTACAGCAAGGCAGTTGGAGTCCAGTGTTGTCTTGGCTGTAGGTATGTTGTCACATCTTCTGTATCTACACAGACAGAGCCAGTTGCTGAACCTCCAGCTACAGACACAGTTGATCCCTCTCCTGCACCTAACACACCTAAAGATATAACACTACATGACCATTGTTACAGTACCACCAATTACTTATCACCAGCAAAACCAACAGTCCCAACATGTACACTTTCTCCCATAAAGTCAGAGAGATCATTATTTTCAGATGAGGAAAGCAGGACCCTTAGTGATAATGATGATGATGATTTTATTATGTCATCTCAAGAATCAATCTCTTCAGCAGACACTGAGTTAGAAACAGATTGTAAT
>JAOBAY020091176.1:0-10097 GCA_025331085.2 Zoanthus sociatus
AGGTTTCATCAACAGGTTCAAAAGTTAAGACAATTTTACTTTATATGAAATCGTTTTTAGCAGGACAAGGGTTAACACAAACTGGAGGTTCCTTGGAGCTTTCTTTTTCAGCGCTAGTGGGAATCCTATTAACCCACTTGCTGGATAGAGCACTAGTCCATTGCAGGTTAGCTTTCAGCAGGTGCTTGTACATTTTTTCTTTAGCCTCCTAAGGATAGAAAACTCTTTCAGCTTTGGCAGAAAATGAGGTCAAAATAGTATTGAAAACTCGGGAGAGATTGGTTTCAAATGTAGGACCTTGTGGTTGGAAGACAGAGGTCCTTCAAACTGTGTGAAACACACCATTTACCTTGAAAGAAAATCAAGCAGAAAATCCCCTCTTTAGAGGAAAAAATAGGAAAACTATTATTATATTAAACAATAATTAGACCTCGAGGATGAATGGACTACGAATCAATAGCCTATGAGGCCGTAGGCAGAATGGGCTATTCAAACTCGTAATCCATGAGGCCGAGAGGTCTAATTGTTTTAGTATAAACCTACTAATTGGATGTACAAATTAAATTATCGGCGAAATCCTGTGATATTATAATAGCAAAACGGGACTCATTGCTGTTTTTATCCGCCATCTTTTCTCTACTAGTAGGCTATCACAAATAGACCTCTAGTGGAGTAGTCAGTCAGAATGAAGGATGTAGGTTTATAGTAAACTGCTATAGCTAATAAGCAGGATATCATTATAACTGAATAAAAATAATTTAGTTATTAAGATTCTGGTTTTGTTCTTTTCAGGAGAGTCTCAAAGGAATGACAGCAGGTCAGTTTGGTGGGTTGCTCCAGCGACTTGTTCATTTTACATCACAAAACCTTCGCAGCTTGCTTGCTGATATGAACCTGGATGCATTTGTGCAAAACATTGATGGCATAAACAAGGTAATAAGAAAAATACGTCTTAATATTCAGGGCAGGGAACTTAGGCCATGCAAACGTCCGAGATGTGTAGCTTTTCGATTTGGAGAGCTGATTTTGATCTCTTCATTTCAGATCGAAGGCTGGGATCCTGAACAACTTGCTGCGTTTGCCAAGGCAGCATTCAGGAAATTTGGTGAAGCTATCAAAGACTGGCCAAGTGATGCATTTATTAAACTTAAAGAAATTTTGTCTGGTATTGATGCAGGAGAATTGGCAAAAATGGGAGCAGATGTATTTAAAAAAAGGTTTGTTAATCAAAATAATGTTTCATTAATATTACATAATGCAGGTTTTTTGGTAGCATTGTGTGGCCTGTAACTTGGTTGGTATACATAATTATATATAAGAATATTGTAACATAATATTGGATAGTTCTTGTGTTTGATAGTACGATAAGACTAGTATCATGATAAATCCATATTTTTTAGGTCAATAATTTTTATACAATGTTATTGCTATAGTAACCTCAAGAACAAAAGTTGCTCTATATGGCTTCTGTATGTTGTCATTTTAAAATGCCATTTTACTTGACTTAAATTACTGAATGGACTTGAAAGAGTTCACATCTGTGCAGTTATGCAAAATATTTGATGAATTCAATACCGTAGTTTTGGAGCTTGTAATGAAATTGATCTGTTAATTTAAGTCTTGAGATTAAATCTGGGTGAATTAAAATTATTTTATCAGATGATTGTAAAGTTTGGTAGGGTTATACTGGAGCTTGTTACTTTATAAGATATGAAGTGATTAATGATATATTGTAAAACTATGGATCATTTATAAATGGTAAACTGTTCTTCATAGATTACACACACAAAGTGAAACCAACGCTTGTTTTTGAGTCAGTGAAAAAATCACTGACTCAGGTAGGATTTGAACCCATGACCTTTGGGTTTCTACACCACCGCTCTACCAGCTGAGCTACTGAGTCAACTGGGAGGGGTGTGTGAGTTACAAATCTTAACTGCGTGAACACAGAATGTTTCTGCAATTAAACACACAGTCATCAGTGTTAAAGAGACTATGAGAATAAGCGTTCGATTGAATATTTCAATCATCCTCAAGAAATACATTACACAAATTAAGTGAAACCAACGCTTGTTTTTTGAGTCAGTGAAAAGATACTGACTCAGATAGGATTTGAACCCACGACCTTCGGGTTTCTAGACCGCCGCTCTACCAGCTGAGCTACTGAGTCAACTGGGAAGGGCAGAATGACAAATGGCTCGTTATCTGGTATAGATGATTCATTTCTCAAGATTTGTCAGTTTTTAAGATTGCGCATTGTTTCATCGGTAATGCTTCGGTGAATAGCGAGATGCAAGTGCCTCGCACGGCATATTTCACTAAAATTGAAAAGTTCATAGACGAACACTATGTCGCAAAAAACCTTTTTATGGAATTCTGTCGCGATGCATGCAGAGAACAAAGATAAGGCTGTATCATTCTTTGCTCTTGGTGCAGTAGCAAGATATAGGTATAGAGCAGAAACAGACGAAATTCCCCAACCGGTTCCAGATAAGAACAATCCCGGACAATATATCGTCAATGCGTACCAGACAACGTCGACAGACTAGACACCGGACGACTACCTGTCAAGAAAATGTCTGAAGGACTTACACACGCAATGGCTGAATGCATGATGTATCCACCCCGAAATTTGTTGCGCGCAATATTGCAGCAGCGCAATATTGCAGCAGCAATATTGCGCGCAACAAATTTCTTCGTGTATCCACCATCAGCAGCATTTCGTGCAATTGAGTGGCGCAAATTTCAGCGTTCAGCCAATCAAATCTCACATTCAAATGTAACCGCTGACCTAACTTTCGCCCGCGGTACGTTCACGAAAAAGACGGTTTAGTCTGCCGAAGAAGAAAGTTCTTTAATTGACTACTATAGAGGTAATTAATCTTTTTTCCTAAGCTTTACCTGTGGTTCACGTAATGTTGCACTAAATGTTGCGACCGTGTACCCACGTTGAGTGACGAATGTTGCACGTAATATTGCGCACAATGTTGCACTGTGTATCCGCACCTTAAGTTTGTAGCACAGAGTATGTAATAATGTTACGAATGATCTTCACGATAATGTATGCAAAATTCAGCAATTGTTAAAGAGAAATTCCAAAGCTCAGTGAGATTCGAGCCCATGGCCTCTGTAACATCGGTGTAGCACTCAAACCAACTGAGCTATGAGGCTACAACTGAGAGATCAGGTCACTTTTAGTGGTTCCATTTTTGCCATTCTGAGGTGTACAACGATTATGAAAGCTGAGTTTATAGTGCGGTGTAAACAATGACATAACGATGAGTGATCTGCAAGGCATTAATGACCCACTAAAAATAACTTGCTCTCCCAAATAAAGCTTCATTGCTCAGTTGGTAAGACCGCTGATGAATCCCAGCGAATCTGAAAGGTTTTTTTTTTCAAGTTTCTCTCTCCCATTAAAAACAATTTCTTAGTACATAAAACGGCAAAAACGACAATAAAATCAGACGTTTCAGAGTTGTCATAACTACATTATCAAGGAAAAGTTTAACTAATAAAGGGTATGAAGATTATGAAAGGAATTTCGCACAAATGGTTCTGATTGCACGTTTAGAGTTTGGCTTTAAGGTATTTATGAAAAGCATCTTATACTGACAATAAACAGTTACATTTGCTTCTTCATTTCTTAAGCGATTCAAAGCGTTTTATAAAATAATTTGGATAAGTACGTTTTGATTGGTCTACAAGTGTGTTTTTATAGCGCTATGAAGCACGAAAATGGCGTGCACAATATGGTTGACTCTGTCTCCAAATACTGCATTAAAAATCTGGCTGCCATCAGTTTTGATTTTGTTAAAGAAGAAAAAGTTCATTTACAAGCAGCACAGTTTCTTTAGTTCACTTTTGGTAAGTTTTTAAGAGATAACCTTCTTTCCTACCCCACCCTTCACGGTTGTGCTATACAACTCTGACCTTCTTAAAATTCTCAGTTATTCTATTCCCATTACATCAAATCACCTTCGTCTGGTTCTTGGGTTGTGTCTTTTTTCTTAGATTTCTTCTCTGCTGCCTTTATTAACTCATTACGCTTCTGAAAAGTGAAAGCATATTCCAAGTTACATCACGTTAAAATAACGTTATATAATACACGACTAAAGTGGAATAAAATAAATTGACTAGCACCAAACCTGCCATGTGGTAAGGTTACATAGATTCACAGATATAGCACATAAACTGACAAAGATAAGAGGTTTTTTACATGTGCATTTTTTACAATCAAATATATGTTAATTAACGACAACAACAACAACAACAACAATCTTTATTTATTTCTAAGCAGAACAGATTACAAATACGACAACGCCTGCAAATAGCGAAGCTAATCAGGGCAGGCGATGAGTGGACGCATCATTAGAAAACTTACAGTTAAATGCAAAAACAAAAATGAAAAGGAAATAGGTCATATATAAAATATATAAACACGAAATGGGGAAGAGTAAAATACATAATTAATTACACAACCATTTATAGGACTTATTGTTTTTTAAATTCTAATATAATTAAGTTTAGGTGTGCATAACTATCCTGAGTTTTAAGTATATCAAGTAAAATTGTGTGAACTTTTTTCTTGAAAATGTTCTTTGGTAGATTTCGGATATTGCATGTCAGGTATACGGTTCTATATTTTTGCTCCAAGAACAGAAAATGAATTTTTTTGTTGATTTAGGACGGATTCCAGTTCGAAACGTCAATTAAACACTCTTACCTATTTGTAAAACTGTTTCTGTAGAAACACTCTACGCAGGATTCCATTTATGACATGTTATGAGTACACTTGGATGAGTCAATTACAAGACAGATATGAAATCACGTCATCTTGGTGACCGTGTCAAACATTTAAACCGTCAAGCTTTTTGAATTTACACGAGGCGTATGACACAAGATATGCTCTTTTGCCGTTTTCTCCATTTAGTTTGACTTCTGTTGTGACGTTTTCGACAGACGATGATTAGAAAGTGATAAGATATTTTATTTGACCGGATTAGCCGAAAGAGGAATATTAATGTAAACTGACGTGTGGAATCAGTTAGAACCGGCATAAGCATGAATGTAAGACTATAAACATTCATCGTAGAGATGCAAATAAGCACTCTGATTTTGAATCTGTGAAAACTTTTTTTGTCAAACTTACTAAATCCCAGCTAAAACGTTAATTTGCTCGTAAACAATAACACTTTGCCGGTAGGTACTCCATTTTAATACTCAGAGGCACAAGGTGTTTCGAGAAAGTGCCAAGCTCTTGTTTCGAGTTAAAGTGGCGCTTCGTCAAAACAATGAAACTACTAAACAAAAATTGGCTCCAAAAATATATATGAAATATGACATATAAAATACATTATTTCCTCAAAGAAACGGCGTTTATGTCGAGGTAAAGCTTTTAAATGAACTGCGGATATTAAAAACAAAGCTCTTTCCACCACGCTACCGAAAACTTTTTCCTCACGAAATTACTTCTATAAAATCCCGACTGGTCTTAACAGCTAAACTTTGCATTTTTATTTCTTAATTGCCTCTAGTTTTCTTCTACTTCAATTACATCTCGAAATGATTTCTACAACGTTCTTACATATCATATTTCGATAGAAAAAAAATACTTTAAAATGTTGAAGCGTCACCGTGACGGCAATGACTAAAACCACATAAAACAAAACCACATAAACTGCAAGTGCATTTAGAAAATCGTAAAACTAGTAATAGCTATCGCTAAGTGCCAACGAGCAAAACAAAAGCATGAGGACGACAAAACTGTAAACTGAGCTGTTCAAGCACTGAGAACTGGTGCTCTCATTTTACTAGTTGAAAACAAATATAAACTAAACTATCTAAGCATGTGCTTTTCGCGTAAAAACCATACGAACATACACACTTTTATCACAACATTTTGTTTTATATATTGAAATATTTCTCTCTTTTAAAACTACAATATTGTTTGTTCGCCATGCTGCCATGACGTCTCAAGGTTAACGCACTTTTGTTGGTCCATTCGAAGACAAAAGGTCTTATTGGCATTAAATCATAAAATCTCACATTACTTACATCTATCTGGATCACTAGAGATTTTTTCCGTCTGTATAGTTCCTTGGCACGGCTCTATAATGCTGCCACCTCGCCAGCCTCGCGTCTTCGCTCGGCTGGCAGGTTGGCAATAAAGTACCGAGTATTGAAAACACACGCGTGCTAGAGACTAGAGTTTTTATAGAAATAATTTCGTGAGCGAAGAATGTTAGGTAGCGTGGTGAAAACAGCCTAGTTTTGAATATCCCCAAATCGTTTAAAAGTTTTACCTCGACGAGAAAGCATATGCTATCTATGGCTAGCTAAATTCTTTACGAGCCAGGTGGCCCATGGAGTCGGCGTTGAGTCATCGACTCCCGAGGGTTCCCTGGTAAGGACACTAATCCATTGTAGGTTATAACTACCAGCAGCCGCTGGTACTCATTTACCTACTCACAAGGATGGAAAACTCAGTTGGCTTTGACGCAACGGAAGCTTACCCAAAAAATTCAAATCGCGGCAGAACCGGGATCAAACTGAGAACATTGTGGTCAGAAAAGTAGAGATCTTACAACCACGACAACCATGGCCGCCCATGTAGTAATGTACTATATATATTATGCTTTTCATCAACGCAGCATTCCACAATCATTACGCTTTCATTAAGGGAAAAACATGACTTTTTTCGGGAATATTGTTTTTTTGCGCCTGCGTAGTGTCATTTGCAGCCCAAGCGCGAAGCGAGGGCCACAAATGATACAAGGGCGAAAAAAAACAATATTCTCGAAAAAGTCATGTCATTATCATTATTATCAATAAACAAGGCCAAATGATATCAAGAATGCGAGTTTTAATGATACAAGCTAAAAGAATAACGAATTCAAAGTCACTTCAAATCATCAGGCCAATGCCGAATCTCTGTTTTAAGAGCTTGGCTGGTATAATTTGAGTAGCCAGCGTAATTTATCGAAATCAATTTTAGTGTATAAAACGCTTAACAATCTCACTCCGGACTACCCTACTTCGAAATTCACCTGGCGAGAAGATTCTGGCAAAAACCTCAGAGATTCGATGAACAAATTACAGATACCCTTCCCCCGTACTGAGTAAGGTAAAAGAAGTTTCAGCTATAGTGGGGCGGTACTCTGGAATAATCTGCCACTTGATTTGAGGGCCAATTATTCTCCATCGCTATCCGAATTTAAAGCCGGGGTATTGCGCACTCTCTGAGTGACACGGCATCCTTGAAAAGCACGTTTTTATTTTTCTTTATTTTTTCTTTTCATATTTAATATAGAGATTTTTATAATATATACCTTTCGTTTTATTTTATTCACTTAGATTTATCTTTAATTATGTATAGTGTTTGCCTGAATGGATTTACCGTGTATAAATAAAACTTTGATTGATTGACTGATTGAGTGCAGTATTGACAATTTCGAGTTCAGTTAAATATACATAAGAGTTGCCAGCAAATGTATCAATAAATTTGTCTACAAAACACAAATTGAATATTCAATCTGAGTCACTGCACTGTAAGTGTGCAATAAAAAGTTGAAGCAAAAATCTGAACAAATGAAAATATAATTATAAAAACAGCATAGTTTAAGTACAAAAATGTAGAAATCATAAAAAGCTGTACATGAATAAACATTACAGTTAAAAATATTTAAAAACAATAAACAATGCGCATTGTCTACAACTAATCTTGTTTTCTTGTACTGTGTATTGAAATTAGAGCATGGTTGTGACATTATCAACACATGAAAAATAATTATGTCAAGCTCATAATCATGTGATCAATGTCTCATATTAAAGGTCTCATATTAAACTGGGTTATTCCATTCAAGGTTTAATCCAGCTATAGTGATTACAGTATCTCATATTGATGGGATGTGATGCAAGCGTTTTCATTGCAAATAATTAACAGATACAAGCACTGGCCACAAAATAATGGACACATACATGTGCTGGCCCAACTATGAATGAGAACTTTTTGAGGTGCACCCACATGCAATATTCACAATTTTGAGCTCATTGTGTGACCAGCAAGTGCATAATTTGTAAAGAAAACATGAACTGAAAGTGTCTCACTCTACTAGTATGCAAGTACTTGAACAACTAAATATTTTTAAATTCTTTAAGCACACAATTAAATGGCAAAAACTAAATACTGAAACAATAGAATTGAAATCATATTACATCAAGATTACAAAAATATAATTTTTTAAAATTAATGTTAATTGAACAGTTTTCAGAAGCAAATAGCAAAACATTCAATGAACTTGTCAAAAACTAAAATTCAAACCATAAAAACCATACTCAAGTTCAATAATTCAAAAAAGAATTGATTCATGACAACCAGTAACTGAATGTGTTCACATGTCAATGATGTGGTTCCATTGCCTCAATAAAAGCCAGGATTGGATCATGTGGAGTTTGTGCTTCCTCTGTCTGCCATCACAAAACAAACTATTTTCAATGACTGTAAATTTGGTATTCAGTAACTTTAGAAAAGGTTTCAAATCCCTTTGAAAATTCAAACAGAAAAATTGAAGGAAAATGTTTCAACATGGAAGAAGCCCCAACTTCAAACTTGTTTCAAAGGCACAAAACTTTTGACGTGTGTCAATGGGTCAAAAAGCCTGATAAATCAATATAATCATGTTTAGTATTAACCTAGCAGGTGAATAGCACTTTTCACGCACTCTGATTGGTTCATCAAACACTGAATATCCTGCATTATTCACCTTAGTTACTCATCTGTAAATAATGGATCCCATTTTGCTTCAGTTTCGAAAGAAATTCATAAAATAAACAATGAAAGAAACAACAAAATTTGGTGTTTCAGTGGCTTTTATCTTTTTTTATTCTTTTATTTATTTCTAATTGTAAGTTTACGTAGAGCTTGCACAAAAGGTAGATTGCAAAAGACTGGTAGTGAAACTTGCATTTGCCCAGATTTTTAACTTTTTTGAATAAAAAATATTTGAAATTAAAGTGCTAATCACCTTCAAGTTTAATACTAAAACAATCACCCTCCTCAGTGTTGGTGCCTAGCGATACATAAGATTTACCTCACCTATTAATGGCTTGTTAAATATCCAACTCAATTCTCTTTCACTTCAGGGGATAATTGTTACTTGTACCAGCAGCGAAGCGCGGCACAAGTGTAGGTTTGCTCCATGTTTTTTTTTTGTGTTGAGGTCTTCAGCCACTTGATGTAATACTTGATATACTGGATAGCAGCTATATTTTATCCACGAGCTGGCACAAGTATATGCTCCTAGAGCATCTTGTTGTTAAATATTTTGATAAATTACAACTTTTGTTGGAGTACCAATTACAAATTTGAAAGTAAAGCGGAGCATAATTTATTATACTCTAATAATTTAACTGCTTTTCTTTACAAAACAATATTGTAATTTTAAGTTACAATCATTATAAATTTCATCTTCTTCAAATATTTTTGTAATGTCAGAGTTTCAATGTCATTTAGGAAGTCCAAGAATATAACATTTGTATTATATATTGAAGATAAATACATCTGTGCATTATAATTTATTCTAATCTTCTTATTCATTGCTTTCCTTGTACTGCAAAAGTTCACATACTGTAAGTTCACTTTACGGCATCCCAGCAGTTGAAAACTTGATATTCAAAACCACAGAATAATTCTTATTTACAAGGCTTGAGAAGCCACTTGAAAAAAAGTTAGAGCACCCTGGGCTGAAGATCCACATCTGTTTTCATTAAACATTCAATTGATTTTTGATCCAAAATACTCCATCATGTTTCTTGTGTACCGTGGCAGATAAGCATAGGTAGTATACACTGACATGGCAAGAAATGAGAATATAATTGCATCTAGTTATTAAAGGTTAAGGGTAACAATTCAAAGGAAACCGATCATGATTATAGTAATGTATGCAGATGTTTTAAAAATTGTTATTGAACCTCCCCCGTTGGGGGCCCGCCCGCGGGCGGGGGGGGGGGGGGCCGCGGGGCGGGGTTAGTCCGCGCAGCCCAGTCAAAAAAAGAGGACGAAAAACAAAAAATAAAGGTAAAGCTCTCAAGAAAAG
>JAOBAY020091185.1:0-10097 GCA_025331085.2 Zoanthus sociatus
GTAGTAGTAGTAGTAGTAGTAGTAGTAGTAGTAGTAGTAGTAGTAGTAGTAGTAGTAATAGTAATAGTAGTAGTAGTTGTAGTAGTAGTAGTAGTAGTAGTAGTAGTAGTAGTAGTAGTAGTAGTAGTAGTTGTAATGGTAGTAGTAGTACTAATAGTAGTAGTAGTGGTATAGAGTTGTATTAGTGGAGGTAAAAGCGGTAAAAGTAAAATTGTGTTGGTAGTAGTATCAGCAGTAGAAGTAGAACTGTGTTGGTGGTAGTAGTAGAATTGTGTTAGTGCTAGTAGTAGAATTGTGTTAATGGTAGTAGTAGAATTGTGTTAGAGTTAGTAGTACAATTGTGTTAGTGGTAGTAGTAGAATTGTGTTAGAGTTAGTAGTAGAATTGTGTTAGTGGTAGTAGTAGAGTTGTGTTAGTGGTAGTAGTAGCAGTAGAAGTAGTAGTACTAGCAGCAGAGGTTACGGTCGAGTAGTATTTCTAGTTATCATCGTCCCAATCATGTAACAATAATGACAGTACTAGCAGAAGATTATAAAGCGACTTACGTCGTGTAATAAACACACAAAACACCGGATCAACCAGACAGTGAAACACGTTGAGCCACTTGTTCCACAGCTGATCGTCTTCATCGAGATCCACAACTGGAACGGTCAGATTCAAACACAAGACGGCTGGAGACTGTAATTATATTAAACAATTATGTCTATAATACAAATCACAATCTGACGAAATTATGTTTTGAGACCAACCTTGAATACAATAAAGGATTTTCCTAGTATTCTGGCATTGCTCCATTCCAAGTCATTCCAAGGTTGGACTCCTTTCCAAAACTTCATCCAGGGTGTAGGAATACGAGAATCAAATGAATTTAACAAAGGAGTTGTTTCATCATCTGCAAAACATTTAAAGCAACTAAATCGTGTACACTATCATACGGAAACGTTTTAATTCCAGGAAGTGTGATTTGTGCATAAGCCAATTACTCTAAACGTAACAAATCGACATTTGTAGATTATGATGTGAATCATGCTATCATAACAACTAGGCAAGTTTTAAAGGAATTTTCATCCCAAATTCAACAGAAGTATTTCGTGTGGTTAACAAGGTCTTTACCTTTTGAGTTTCAACATCGAACACGCGCGTGTATTTGTGTGACCTTTTTTGACAAAGTTGTCTCAGCGTTCCACCCTAACGAGGCTAGTAAACTGGGAAATAACTTCTGATGTGAGCTAACATGTTATTAATCCATGTCCCGTAGCCGTACAGAGAGAATAAAGAGCGCTCAATCGCTTAACACCGCTTTGACGAATTTAGCTTGGCGATAATTGCATAAATAAAACATTTTAAAATCTTAATTGTTATGTAGCTAACTTGTGCGTTTTCGACTCAAATGCACGCTCTCATTGGCTAAATCGAGGTCAGGTGGATTAGTTTAAATCAAATGTTACCCGGCTGGTCAACATCTAGAAAATTGTTGGCCAACCGGTGAAAATTGCTGCCGCGCTGTCACGTTTGAGGGCAGGAAAATTTGGCGGGAAAATTGGTGGCCGCGCGTACTTTAAAGTTTCTTTTTGCAATTATGACTGTTTTCATTCCAAAACAAAAATGGAGCATGTAAAGAAACGTTTTACTCATCTAACAGAAGATAAAATTGGAGAATTCGTTTGAATTTATAAACCCTTAAAATACCACAAGGACTGAGCACTGTACTCTCATTCTTGTAATAAATTTGTTTTGTTTTAATAATTGTAGTTTATTTTGTTTATAATATTCACTATTCGATTTCGAGCATGAAGTCTCTCAGTGAGAATAAAACAGTGATTACGTGTATAATGTCAAGGGAAATTTACTTAACGAAGACGGTTTAATAACGGTTTTTTTTCCACGAAAGAACGGCTATCCATTTTTCAGTAGTGATCAGAAATTGAAAAAAAAAAATGCTTAAATTGAATACCTGGCTGAGTCGACAAAGGTTCAAACTTTGTACCAGCGGCAAACGACACGGCTAAGTTCTCAGTAGCAAGAAGAGCTCCTGTAATGGAGAAAAGTCATTTAGACGAAACTAATAAGTTAATTAAATTTATTAATCAGGAGGATGGACGATCTTTCCAACAATTTGTGGGTACTAAAAACATTCAGCGTCTCAGCTTGATTATTGGCGTATTATCTAAAGGCTGAAACAATTATGAATAAAGGAAACCTAAATCATCTTTTGATCCTTCTCTTCTCTTTGATTGGATGCCGATGCAAGTTTTCTGTTTACAGTTGAATGGCTTCACTACAAGACCTTGCGCACTAAAATATTTTAAAAGTGATGAATAACGAAACAGAACTACAGCGAGTTCTTACATAATTCTAAATTTTCGGGGGATTTTGAATCTCATGATTCTTAAACCGGATTCTTATAAATCAAATTATTGAATGTAGTAAGTCTGCTCACGCAGGCACGGTGTCACTGAGAGAGCTGGGGGGATGGCTGGCTTGGCCTCCTCCCCCCCCCCCTCCCATTGCACGGCCACAGCAGCATCATTACCCTACTTTAACGTCTTGCAGGGTAGACGCACTTTACCAGAAGACTAACCAGGCTGTGATTCAATGCTATGAAATGTTTTGTGCTCATTCCTTTAACTGATAATAGGATTTACTTTTCCTTGTTGTACAAGTATGTTTACTAATATTCCTTTTTTTGAAATTCCATTTCTAGTCAAAATTAATTGGACCAACATTGCAAACAATGTTGAGACTGGAGCCACTGAAGCCATTTACACAGTATTATGTGTATATATCCGTTCAGTTAAAAGACTTAATTGGTGAACTGTCAATTCCTAGCTCAGTCGTTGGACCTTTAGTTGCAAGTACAAAAGAAGAAGGTAGCTACATGTTATAGCCATACATATTCTTTACCTTACAGTTACAATTCAGGGGTCGAAATAGTCGCCTGACAAATATCGGCATTTGTCCAACAGAAAATTACAACTGCAGGACATTTTGTCATGCAGTTTTATTAGAATTTTATTTGGTTGTCACAAATTAATGTAATCTCATTCATTTCCCACCAAAGTAAAATTAACAATGGCCATCAACACATGGATGATTCTTTTTAAGCATTTGTGGAGTTGCAAAGTTTAGTCCTTGGCGTATTTTTCTCTCACACACTTGTGCGACTGGTTTTAGTTTAACATTTATTTATTCCTTCGCAAAATACGATAAAGACCTCATAAGCCTCAGGGCTCAACATTAATGGTAGCCAACTAGCCACAGACTAGTATAAATTCAGTTTTGGCTAGTAGATTGTCTATTTCCAGTAGCCACTTTGGCCAGTAAAGAAAATACAAGTTTCTGTCTTTATCAAGGAAGACATCTCAGAATTTCAATGAATGGCTAGTAAAAGAAAATGTTTGACTAGTAGCATCAAAGTTGACACTAGCCATTAAACTAGTAAGTTGAAAAGTTAGTGTCGAGTCCTGAGCTTGTTGAGCAATTATAACAGCCCTGGCATAATTTTTAGAGCAAAAGAACATTATTATTTTCAGTTTATTTTAAGAAACTCACTATTGGTACGAATATTGTCTGCCAGGAATTTGTAAATGTGTGGCAGATTTCGTGAAGTGTTGGATATTTTGACCGGTACCAACAAAAAAAAATGTTTCGACCCCTGCAATTCCTCATTAATCAAAGTTTCAGAGATAAGTATAGAATGTTATACAGATCCCCGCCGGAAGTTTATTGGAGCATTTACACAAGAACTGATTTGAATTTCTCTGCAAACATGTTTCATAAGAACGACTATCATTGTTAGTGCTTGCTCTTAATTTCCGAATAAGCATACAGGGCAAAATTGTAGTATAGGGTGGACAATAATATGAAAAGCTTAATAGTAGTATAGGGCATAATAATAGCATAAAATGGAAACATCTTGAAATGTTGATAATAGTACAGGGTAGTACAGCAGTTTAAAATAATTAGCTCCATATACTATGTTTATATTTGTCCATTCAGTCCTGAGCTTTTGGCAGTGGGTACAAATGGAAATAGTTTGAACCGGAGCATTCTTGAAGGAATAAACATACTTTCAGCTTTGATATTTCAAACCAGATAACAGATTTTTTTCTATACTTTACTCTTCAGTAGAGCTGCTGACAAAATCGCTGGATTGTAATAGTTATACAGGCTCAAATATGGTTCATATAGGGTGGAAATAGCCCAAAATTAATAATCGTACAGGCCCGGTTAGTGCCCGTATAGGG
Source organism: Zoanthus sociatus (assembly GCA_025331085.2). Classification (NCBI taxonomy): domain Eukaryota; kingdom Metazoa; phylum Cnidaria; class Anthozoa; order Zoantharia; family Zoanthidae; genus Zoanthus; species Zoanthus sociatus. The sequence goes on from JAOBAY020091185.1 coordinate 4,248, forward strand.
TGGAAAACTTGCTCAAAAAACGTACATGTAACTTTATGTGGAAATGAAGAGTAGTGTGTCGTTACAACGCTGGTTAGCTTACTTAGGTATACTCGATCAAAAACAAAGAGAACATACACTAAGGATTGGCTATATAGAACTGGTTTATTTGTGTTGTTTGTAAATTATAAGTGAAGATTTTATGAGTAGGTAACTTGATAGATAAGATATTGATACTGTAACAATTTACTATATATTGATGCTGTAACAATATACTATATATTGATACTGTAACAATATACTATATATTGATACTGTAACAATATACTATATATTGATACTGTAACAATTTACTATATATTGATACTGTAACAATATACTATATATTGATACTGTAACATCTGTTATCAGATGTCACTGATAAGATCATGACTCTTGTATTTTTTTTTACCAAGTTTGTGTTTATAAGTTAAGCAAACCGGCATTGTCATGAAATCACAAGCCAAAGATGGGACTTATATTCCTCAATGTGTTTATTCTAAAATTCAAATTTGTTATTGTAACCGCAAAAAATAATTGATAAATTACTGCTATTTAGACCATTAATGTTAGTTTGCATGTAAAGATACGCTTTAAACTGGCCCTTTGCCGCCGGAGAATATGTTTTTATTCCAACTTTCTGTAATAGATTGTCCAAAAGCTACATCTTGAACATTAAATTCTGAGTAATGAAAAAACATTCTCTTTTGTTACTAACTTTGGATTAAAAATTAGTAATCTAGTAAACACCAGTATATCCATTGTCTGTTGTTAGCTGACCTGCGATGGATTAGTGTCCAGGCATCTAACTTTAGCTTTTTGTAACCACTCAGGATTAAATATTGTTAATCTAGTAAACAAGAAACTTCTCGAAGTCAGAGTTTGTTACAATGTTGAAAAAGTTTGAAAAACTGAAAAGCTCAATGTTGTAATTAGGTATTCACATTTAATTTGGATATTATTAAGCACCAGGTGAAGGTCCCACTGATGTCAATTGTTCCTCGGCTGTCTGGCCCAATAACAGAGGCAGAATGAATGTTACTGTCGAATGGAAGGTAAAGTCATGTCACGTCTCTTGTGTGTACATATATGTAGTCTCTCTTTTTTGTGTGTACATTTGAATAAGCGCCATATCTGGGACAAAAAAAGTTAATAAGCACCGCCCTCGAATAAGCGCCTTACCACGCCGCACCTTACAACAAAGTAGTTCGCTCTCACCACTGATATTTTTACTCTCGTTATCATGAAACTCTTGGGTTTTTTCACCGCGTGAATTCCTAACGTAATTCTAGATTTACTATCAGTTTAGTATCAGTCCATAGGAAAATTAACAGATAGAAAGTGTACCGTTGAATAAAAGTACAGAAAAGGAAAACTTGTCTGGTACAGTTTTTAAATATGCGCCGCCCTTAAATAAGCGCTGCCCTCGAATAAGCGTCGCACTTGTGGCGCAAAAAATTAAATAAGCGCCACGGCCCTTATTCGAGTAAATAATGTATTTCTTTACAACTACTTCATTATTTCATTGATTGTGATAATCTAATTGGGACACCTACATAATTGTATTCTTCTATCGCTATTAAGTATCAGGTTTTTCTATAGGTTAGGTCACGATTTTTTATTGTTTAGGTTTACGGATTTCTTATGTGATAAAGGGAGGACACAAGGAGAATATAAATATTAAATAAATTTCATTTACAATTTTTTTTAAATTTGTTTGAAAAATATTGGGCATGAGGGAAAAATAACTTGATTGGACGTTGTTATTGGAAACCTAGTTATTATGTTTTATTAAAACTACAGTATTCGACTATAGCAAAAGGCTCATTCTACCTATGACTTCTGTTTTATTGGCCAATGAAAAGGCGTAATGTAATAGAATGCAAATAAATGCAAACGGCTTGGTTTGCGAGACTCGTGTTTTTGAGAACAGGAAGCATTCGCCTAAATCTTATGCAATTTATGACAAGCAAACCCATAACAGTGAAACAATGAAATGAGGAAGGTGGATTACCAAGATTAAAATGCAACTTAACGATATTTCTTGTTTTATTTCTGTATGTTTCATTACTTTAAAATTAGGTTTCGAATAAAGTTGGGTCGGAGGGAAAATAATTCAAAATCAGGAAAGTTAGGTGCGGCAGGATCCGTAAATCTAAAGAATAAAAACTGTGGCCTTATAATATTTACTTGGCACATTTAATGCATTTTATGCTACAATCGTTTGCCAGAATTAATTTCCCAATTAGTTTTGCTTTACTTGGAGTATTTATACTATTATTGCTATTCTAAGTGCATATATATTTCTATTTATTTCAAATTATTTATGTATCTTTTCTAATTTTTACAGTTAATTTTTACCAAAGTAGCTCGCAGATAATTGTTCCAATGGTTTTCTTTGTGACTGCATAAATGACGTTCCTACTAGCGCTATCTTTGCAAAAGCTTTGTATAGATGCCAGCCGAATCGCACGGCCTTGGAAAACATTTCCAATAATTATCTCAACTCCAATTTTTTCCAGTTCTTGTTCTTTTATAAACCTTTTGGATTTTCTTTACCATAAATAGAATCTATATAGGGAGAAATGTGAACTTCTATCTGACTGGCACTTCTGGAACACGAGGAATTGTCTTTTTATATTTTGTCAAAAAACATAATTTCCTAACTTCCATTTCCTAGATTCTATCTAATGGTGCTTTGAAGTTTTTCACCACTTGAAATTGAATTGCGATTTGACCGTACTTAGTTTTACAGGCTGGCTTTAAGTTTCCTCTCTTTTGAATTCCAAGAAACATGTCGTGATGTTTTTTCATGTAATATTTATGGGAGGCATAGTTAATCCAATGGTTTTCCATCATCGTTTGCGCAAATAAGCATTTTCTGTCAAGTCTTACCTGTAATTAAAAAAAACACAATGCGTTCTTAATGTGGTAGTAGTATTAGATACTCCCATGAGGGATAACGTAAACTCAGAAATGTGAAACATGCATGTACTAGTTAGCTCCCAGCAGACGCAGGAACACATTTATTTACCCAAGAAGGATGGAAAGTTGAGTTAAGACCGTTTTAAACGGATCAAACAGGTTGGTCAAACATTATCAAACATTGTTGGACACATTCGATGTTTGACCCGTTTAAACAAAACAACCAAACATGTTGGATAGTGTTGGACGGTGTTGGACGATGTTGGATGAAGTTTTACTTTGTTCAAACTTTTCATCCAACATCTTCCAACATTTTCAAAAATACTCCATAATTTCGTGCCTGGTATTGAAATCCAACATTGTTGGATGGTGTTGGATTCGTTTGAACACTCCAGCAACCAACACAATCCAACACTGATCAAACACCATCCAACAGAACCTAACAATGTTGGATAATGTTTGACTAACATGCTTAATCCGTTTGAACGGGCCTTTAGCACAGATGACAGTTTTAGCATAAATAACATTACCACTGCAGAGATAAGTATGGCTTGGCTTGTAATAAATTGTATATTGCAACCTTCTTCTGGAATATAATGCAGTACGATACAATACACAACAATACAATACACAATACAATAAACAAAATAACAATACACAACAATACAATACACAACAATAAAATACACAATATAATACGCAACAATACAATACGCAACAATGTAATACACAATACAATACGCAACAATACAATACAGAACAATAAAATACACAACAATACAATAAACAAAATAACAATACACAACAATACAATACACAACAATACAATACACAACTATACAATACACAACAATACAATACGCAACAATGCAATACACAACAATACAATACACAACAATACAATACACCATACAATACAATACGCAACAATACAATACGCAACAATACAATACGCAACAATACATACGTAACAATGCAATACGCAACAATACAATACAACACAAAACAATGCCTTTGTTTATCCACGATATATCCAAATCTATGGAATTATAAAAACAGCTAAAGCTTACCTCCTGATAACGCTATCACTTGCTTTGCCAACTCATTAACCTAAAAATGGTTTATATAATAAAATACACTTCAAAAGGATAGAAAACCGCATGAAGATAAGTAAATTTACTTCTTATGATGTTTGATTAAGCAACAAGGGTTCAGTTAATTGTTCTTCAAAAGAAAACATTTCAAAACAGGTAGCAATTCATAATATAAAATAGCTCTAATAATCGTATATAGCACTTTGAGGAACATCTGGCATCATGGTACATGGTCCCAGATTCACGCAAGGTCCTGTCAGGGTTAACTGAAGACTTTCATTCATTTATCAGGTACGGAAACTGGAAAAAAGGATTTAGATTTTACCTTTGAGGCTGTATTGTATAATTTATTCGCTATGAAAACTGAAAAAGTTTTAATTGAGATACCAAAACATACCTGATTCTGTAGCTGATGACAAAATATCGCCAAGCTGTTCAAGTGAACCTTACTTCTCCGTCCTACGTTCGGATAGGCCTGGTGTGAATAATCAAGGAATGAGTGACCAACATTCAGGGCTCGTTACTAACGGTAGCCAACTAGCCACAGACTCGCAAAAATTCAGTTTTGGCTAGTAGATTTTCTGTTTCCACTAGCCAATTTGGCCAGTAAACCAGCTAGAAGTTTCTGTTTTTATTAAAGAAGACATCTCAGAATTTCAGCGAATGGCTAGTAAAAGAAAATGTTTGGCTTGTAGCACTAAAGTTGACAGTAGCCATTAGACTAGTAAGTTGAAAAGTTAGTGTCGAGCCCTGAACATTACTTAGAAAATACATGTTCTACGGGAGAATTCGAGAGCACATCAATGAAAACCCAAGACATAGTCAAGGGCTTTCACCTGCTGGAGAATTCTCAGAAACCTTCCGTAGTCTCCACCAGGATATGAAGGTACGGAGAACATATTTTATCTGTTTTATAAAATTATTATTTTCCGTCTTGATCAATCAAAACGCACGTACTAACTAAATTATTTTATAAAATAGACTGTTAAGTTACATGCCAAACTACTATAGACCACTTTCATAAATGGCGACTATTTTCAAATTATTTTGTATTTATTCAAATAAGCTTTGTAAGCCTCGTCTTTGAGTTGGAAATTCAAAAGAATATGTTACCCCAAACGAGGCGAGGGAGGCCAATTTGAATTCAGACAAAAGAATTATTAAGTACTCACCATTTATGAAAAAGGTCTATCTATTGTTAGTTTGTTTAGCTTTGTGTTAAAGCCAATCTTGCAAGTGACAAACCATAAATTTAACAATCTTTATACAATGCCCTCAAAACAATCCAAACAACGTCTATCATATGCAATTCATATAAGATACTTTAAAAACAACTAACCCATGAAGGGGAGGTAAATAATATTTTCAGAGAAACATTGAAACGTATCCTTTTTCTGTTTTTATCACACGTGCATTTGATGAGTTTTGTTTACATTCTTCAGGATAGAGGTGGGATTGAAGAAAGGAAAAAAGAATAGGGTGGAGGGAAAGAGGGAAGGTTGGGGGAGAAAGAAAGTGGGGGTGGGAGAGGAAGAAAGGGAGGAAAGGAGAACGAGGGAGGTGGAGGAAGGGAGAGAGAAAGAGTTATTGGGGAGGGAGGTAGAGCGGGTGGGAAGAGAGAAAGAGAGGGTGGGATAGGAAGAAAAAGAGGATGGGAAAGAGGAAGGTGGCGGGGGAAGAAAGGGATGGGGGAGGAGGGAAGAAAGAAAGGGTTATTGGGGAGGGAAGGAGAGACGATGGGAAAGCAAGAAAGGAAGAAAGAGGAGGGTGGGGACGAGGGGAGAAAGAAAGGGTTATTAGGGAGGGAGGGAGA
>JAOBAY020091195.1:0-10096 GCA_025331085.2 Zoanthus sociatus
TGTCCACTTTCTTTCTTTTATTTCATCCCTTTTTGATTGTTCTTATCTTGTCGTATCTGATCTGACTGAGCGGACCTTTTCATCAAGTGGGGGGGGGGGTGCACGTGCACCCAGTGCACCCCCCCTGCGTACGCGCCTGAGGTTGAACAAACAGGCATGAATAGGTCCCAGGTGCTACATTCGACACTGAATACTGAACCAAAGACTGTGTGGCATTTCATGAATGTTTTTCTGTTTGGTACGATCTGTTGTGGTTACATTGAAAGTCAGCGGAATCTCACTGTAAGGTAGACTCGTTATGATGCTGAAGGCCTTATCAACCGGGAGGATTCGGCGGAAGTGAAGCTGAGCGTTGAGAATGAATAAAAAAATTAATAATCTAAAATGATATGTTTTATGAAAATGTGACGCATCAGGTTTAAAGAGATATGCAAGAACCTGGCGGTGTTGAGCTACTTTCCAAGCTCACAGATTTACTGCGTGAACACGGTAAGTCGAAATTTTTTAAACCGTAGTTTTTCAAATTGACGTATTAAAGTTTTATAAACTCTGTTAAAGAATACTTGATCCTTGTTTATTTGTGCAGTGTTTTAATTTTAAAATCAACTACTTTAGGTAAGAAGCAGGATATCTTAAGAATTGATGAATATAAAACGTTAATGATTGTTTAAGGTCCAACTTTTGTGCGGTACCGATGAACATTAATTTTCATTTTCAAATTTTCAGTTTATTCATCTTTTTAATAATACAAACATCTAGATACATATAAAGATTTAAGTATTATAATGAGTAAGGAATAAGAATGAGCAAGGAAGCCCAGAAACACACCTAGAGACTTAAAAGGGATGAGCGTGTCTTTAAGTGTAGTATTTAATTGTTGGAAGTTACGAAAGATAATTTCTTAGTATTAATGAACCTAGTAGGGGGTGGAATCCATACTCAACTTGCCACGAGAAACGTCAATTTGACGTTGGTGGGTGTGTGGGTTTTTTCTTTGACATTTTGCCTGTGGCAGTTTGACACTTTTGAATGTTATAGTCAGTGGAACATAAAATTCTTAAATTGTATAAATAGATATAAAATTCTATTTGCCATGGATTGACGTTTCTAAGGTGGGTGGGTGGGTATGAAAAAGAAACGTCAAATTGACGTTTCTCGTGGCAAGTTTGGATGCTAACCCTAGGTAAGGCACCAGATTATCGCTCAGGGTCACTTCCTGTCTGGACAAACACCTAACTCTAGGGTCTTAATATAATTGAGGAGAAGGTTCTGTCTTGCTCTAATATCTCCAAACAGTCAGACTTTTGCATCTTCTCAGACACCATAGGCCCTCACTGACCTCTGTGTTTATGTGTGTCTATCTTTCATGTGGAAGGTCTCCCTCCATCTTAGATGGGAAAATATGGTGTCCCCTTGTTAGTAGGCCTTTGACCAGTTAGAGTTTTATAATATGATAAGTTATACACAGTAGTGAGAAAAAAAAATTAAAAAGAAAAATAAATAAATAAAATAAGTAAATAAAATAAAATGACAACTCCCTTAATGGGGCTTTTCAGTGCCATTCCCTTGACTTCCCCAGTTAAGAATCCCAACTGGTAGGAGGCAAACCAGTTGGCTATTTACAAAGCATGGTGAATGTCCCTGGGATTGCGGAGGACAAAATAAATCCATTCAGTAGTCAGAGTAGGAGATTTTAAGGGTCTTCCGCATTCAAATCCCCAACTCTGACCACTGAGCTCTGCTGCCTCCATGGTATCCTCATGGTGTGAGAAGAATTTTAAAGCTGATTTTTCATTTATTCATTTATTGCTTTATTTAAGTGAATATGACGTTGGCCAGCCTGAAGGTTAGACATCTAAATAAAGTCATAATATTATTAATGTGCTAAAACATAAAATGATAATGCAAATTATTATATGAGGGAGTATTTAAATATTGTTCATGGTAAAACTAATTAAAAATAAAACTAACATTGATTATTCAGTGTCAATATTTATCATTTGTTTATCCAGGTGAGCCCATTCTTCATGGGAAAACAAAACTCAGTCTGACAGCATCTTCGTTGCAGTATTTAAATATTTGTTTTGAATCACTGCAGTCTGGTAAATACAACTCAACTTGTTAGTATTAGTATTAATTATAGATTAAGCTCATTCTCAAGTATCAGATACTTATGAACAGCTAAGCTGAAAATATCATGATTTAAAGGTGGTGAAACAATCTTATGCCCTCTATGAATGAAGCACGGATCAGACATGGGTAATGGATTTTCTGAATTATTAACTACAAATTAACTTTTTATCAAAACTACTATCATCCAACTGATCATCCTCTACCAAGAAAGCTTGTCAAAATTTTAAAGGATGTAAATGTTTCCAGTTCTTTCTTGGTGTTGGAACAACAACAAATACTATATGCCTCATTCATAATCTCTCTTGTTTCTTCCTTTCCTCTCCTACAGTAACTAACTAGTTTTAAAACTGTAAAAGTGGCATAGAACATCCCTGCCATAATGAAACATCTGATCAAAAGGTTGATAGTTGATGGCTCATGAAAAAAGATAATTTTGAAACAATCGACTCTCCAATATGGATTCTTGTTAATACTAGTTTGTAGTTATTTTTTATGTGCATAAAAGATAAATCAGTTATAAAATTAATGATATGGTTAAACAAATAGTTTGAAACATCCTTTCATCTGGCTTTAGTGTTTTTTCAACAGTTCAATCAGTCTGTAACTGTTCTGGAGGTGCTGTATGTATATTAGCAGGAAAACACCCAAAGCTCTATAACAAGCCTTTTGTTTATTGGTTTATTCTTTGTCATATTTCATCATTGCAGGCTTTATGCTTGAGATACAGTAGATACAGTTCACAAAATAAATGCTTACAAAGACCATTCAATACCCCCCCCCCCCCCAGGCCTTACCTCGTACCTAAAAAAAGGGGCAGCAATAAAAAATAATATTGTGTCAAAATACATTCATATTAAAAATAATAATTTTGAACTCTGTTTTCAAAGTTCCCAACCTTGAACTTCATACATTTCTGTCATCTTAAATTTTGTTTTGAGAGGAATAGTAGGATAATTGTTAAGCACAATCTCCCTCAAATCATTTACAACAGTTGTACCTGTTTCAGTTTTTGAATAGCTTTGATTTTAAAATTGTTGTTTGGTAGTTTAGATATGTTTTTATAATAGTGTTTTTGTAACAATTTTCCACTCTATAAAAACCCCTTTCTCTAATACCCCCTCCCGTTTCTATAATTAAAGAAGGATTGCTCTCTAAATAAGCCCCAACCTCCTGTTATAACTTCCTCTCTTAAGTAAATCCCCCATCCCCTCCATAATAATTTCCTTTTTCTAATAAGCTTTTTTCTCTTTAATAAGTTTTCTATATTAATAAACCCTTAATCTATAAGTCCATCTGCATAATAATCCTTGACCCTCCCCTACATAATAAGTTCCTCTCTCTGATAACCCCCTCCCCCACTACATACAGGGCCGTAGCAAGCCTTGAAAAACTGGGGGGGCACAACCAAGTATCAAAAGCAGGAGCCTTCTAGTGGGGTCCGGGGGCATGCTCCCCGAAAATTTTTGAAAATTACGTATTTTCTGGGTTTTAAATTTCATTTGAAACAAACTCAGAGTATTTAAAGCTAGTGAAATAACTCCCTTTTTTCTCAGAGTTTCTGTGATGCAATAGTAGTGACAAAGGTTGGAGTAAAACTGGGGGGGCACAGGCCCCTCCGGCCCCTCCTCTTGCTACGGCCCTGACATAAGTTCCTCTCTCTAATACCCCTTCCCCCTTTACATAATTAATTCCTCTCTCAAATAACCTCTCCCTCTATATATAATAAGCTCCTCTCTCTAATAACCTCCTCTCCCGCAGTCTACATAATAAGTTCCTCTCTTTAATAACCTTCCCCACTTTATATTAAGTCCTCTCTTTAATAAGCCCTTACAAAATGATGCATGCACTTTGTTTTCAATATTAGAAATATTTTCTAAAGATTTACAGTATGTCAGCTGTTTAATATAGATGTATTCATTTGCTATTATCCAATCAGAAACAAGATATTTTGCTGAAAATATATTAATAAATGCATATACTATGTAATTTTTATATTGTATCAAGAAACTTTAATATATATTACTAGTAATATAAACTAAACATTTGCCTTCTTTTGTACACACTAGGTGTTGACGATAGTGGTTTTTATCTGCCTAGAGAATATTTTGCGGCCTTTGTCCCCTATTTGTTTGATTTCTTCCAGAAAACAAAAAGACTGAAGGTAATGACTTTTAATTGATATTCAATTTGGTAATTGATTGAGTGGAGTGTGATTTGATCAGAAATCATTTGGGAATGTGTGATTTCAAGATTGAATTATTTCAGACCAAAACTGCACTCCAATCAGTTCAATTACCAATTAATTACATTCATTTTCAATTTTTTTAAACCAAAGAAACACAGGCAAATATATGTGTCACAAATATCGACATTTATTGATATTGTGCTATAATTTTCTCATTTAGAAATAAAAAATTTCCTGATCATGGCACACTTTTTCCATCACTTTTTCCTGCATTTTGATTGGCTATTTCTGTCAGCTATTTCTGCTATATGATTGGTTGGTTGATTACAAACTCAAAATAGTGCGATTTATTGTAATAAATTGTAATAAATCTGGTGCTATTAGAATTATCAAAATTTCCTAAATAATTAATCCATTTATTATGTTTTGCAGATCACTCAGGGCCTTTCTTTCAACTATGACTTGATTAACATTGGTTGTTTTGTTTCATTACAATATTTGGAGGTGAGAAGCATCATTCTGTTGCTACATTTTTAGTCATGACAAAAACAAATTGATATATGCCATCAGCAGACCAATTAACATATATTTTTAGGTTTCCATATTAATCATAGAACATCATTCTCCTACTACAATAATTTTACAAACAAGGTAAAACTTAATGGATAATTTTTGTGTGATCAATCCAATCTTGATTCGGGTTTATCCTCATAAACGAGGGTGGCTCGATTCATGGCTTCCTTTTTCTCCAAACCAACACTTGCGTCTTCCACGTTTTCTTTGGTCATCCTCGCTTCCTCTTCCCCTTCACTTCAAATTCCAACGCTTTTCTCAAAACATGCCCATCATCCCTCCTCAACACATGCCCGTACCATCTCACTCCATTCGCTTTTGCCATCTGAACCACTATTTCCTTCAATCCCAACATCTCCATTTGGTCCTCTCTCCTCTTTTTCTCCATCAGTTTTGCACTACACATTGCTCCCTCAGCCCTTCTTAAAATTGCCATCTCATTTTCCCTCAAACACGCATGTCTTACTCCCATATAACATTGCTGATCTTACACAACTCAGATAAACCATTCCTTTCATCTTAAGCAAGAACCTTTGAGTTTAGCAACTCTAGACATCCCTTGAACCTCACCCACCCAATTCTTGCTCTTGCTGTTACAACAGCTGCCTTGCAACCACCACTTGCATTCACCCTATCACCAAAATAACAAAAACCTCTCACAGCTGAAAGGTGTGAGTATAAGTAAAAGGTGTGACTCTGTGTGAAAGGTGTGAGTACGAGTAAAAGGTGTGAGTGTGAGTGAAAGATGTGAGTATGAGTGAAAGGTGTGAATATGAGTGAAAGGTGTGAGTATGAGTGAAAGGTGTGAGTGTGAGAGAAAGGTGTGAGTATGAGTGAAAGGTGTGAGTATGAGTGAAAGGTGTGAGTGTGAGTGAAAGGTGTCAAGTATGAGTGAAAGGTGTGAGTATGAGTGAAAGGTGTGAGTATGAGAAAGGTGTGAGTATGAGTGAAAGGTGTGAGTATGAGTGAAAGGTGTGAGTATGAGTGAGAGGTGTGACTAGGAATGAAAGGTGCGACTGTGTCAAAGGTGCAACTGTGTGAAAGGTGTGACTGAGTGAATGTTGTGACTGAGTGAAAGGTGTGACTTTGAGTGAAAACATTGAATGTGCAGAGCTTTTACTCATAATTAATCCTTGAAGCTGTAATCAAGCCAAACTATTATACTACAGTGTATATATGCACATCACCAAAAGTACAAATCAACCTCAAACTAAGCTAAAAACAAACCTCTTAAAAACACGCTCAGTGCAACTAATCTCCCCAGCACTTCTAAATGGTTTCAAATCTATCAGACAACTGCTCATTGGCTGCGTAATATGTTGATTCAGTTGAAGCATATCCAAATCTAAATCACAGCTTTCTTTGATTGTTTTTGTTCTTCTTTCCTTGTATAAGGAGAAGGATATTACCATATTTAGCAAGTTTTCTTTATTCTGTTTTTTGACCTGAAACTAAACAGAATATCTCATTTTAGTGGAACTGCTTTTCTGTGCAAAATATCAAGCAAAATCTAAATGAAATTGAATTTCAATTTTGTCAAAGAAATGACATTAAGTTGGCCTGTGTTAAGGGAATTGTTCAATTTATTTAAATTTTAATGATGTCATGAAATTGATCAAGATTTAGTAACTTTATAACTCAGATCTAAAAAATTCCTGAAAAATTTGGCTTTTCAGTTGTTAAGTAAATTTAAATGTCTCAGAATTATAATGCTACCAATAATAATATAATTGTAATTATAATTTATTTTTGACAATTAAAAGACAATAGTTGATAATTTTTCACCAGTGCTGTATGTTGTATGCACCATAGATTAATAATTAATTTTATTTTATTAGTTAATTAAAATTATAATAATTTCGTATTGAAAGTGCAATGCTTGTGGTATTGTACAAATAGCACAATTGAAGTGCTAGTAGCTACATAACTGTAACTTGAGACCACAATAATAGAATGGCACTATGGCCACTTTGATAGTGAGCTTTACCCATCCTTAAAACTACCATGATAGAATATTGTGAGCCTGAATGCTAGCAACCATCAGGCTCTTGATCTGCTACCAACATGGCCATAGTGTCCAGTGTGTTTCTTAAGGCTGAGAAGTGGAATACACTAAGTGGGAAAGCAGGTACACCTGGGTTGAAGGTCATCAAACACTGAAGGCTCAAGTATCTAGTGTACAGTGACTGTAGAAAGTTGCAAGATGCTTTTGCTGGGGAAAGGCAGTACAGCCGTTGGGGAACGTCGGTACAATTTACCGGACAGGTGTACTTGCCTTAAGAAACACACTGGTGTCCATTATTGTGGCTTCAAGTTAGCTATATATGTACTAGCACCTTTGTGCTAGAATTATCGATCAACCTTTCAATACTGTAATTACTGTAATTATTTTATACATTTACTTTCTATTTGCACATCTGAATTATTTCCCACAGATAAAGAAAGTTCCATTTGGTTATATTCAAGGCATACAGACATTAAGATCCCACTTGAAGAAACTGTGTTGCTCAAGATCGGTTATATCCCTTGATGTAAGTGCTGTTGTTCAAAGTTTCTATTTCTAGCTCATCAATTGCATACTTTGGGCAATCAAGGCCAGGGTTTTTAGGAGACATTTTTAATAGAAGTCCTTGGAACACTTTTATTTTTGAGTTAGGGTCCCAATCAAAATTTAAAGGGTCCCACCAAATCAGTCTAAAGGAGATCTGAACCCTAAAATTGACATTTAAGCATAGTAGAAAAACTATATGAAGTTTTTTTGAGCTGTTAGCTGAGCAATTGAGAAAAACTTGATGTTTTGTAATGAATCAACAAAAAGTGATCAGTGTCTCAATATGTGAAGTCAGGAGTTGTTAATGATTTCAGTTACAATTACTAGCTCTAATGATTAAAATGAGGAAAACCATGGTTACTGTAAGCTTTTTGGCTGCTATTAAAAAAAAAACTTCACAAGTCATAGATTGCCCAAAAAATATCAAAACTTCGAAGGGCACTGCCATATTTAATCTCTGAATATCGTCACCTACATAATGCAATACTGCTGACAATTTCATTAGCGACCATCTCTTCACACTTTATGTCTAATTGCAATAGTCACAATCTTTTACTATATTACTATCAAGATTTTTTGTATTTCAATTTTTTCAATTATTTTAAGTTTACTTGCCATTCTTTTTTATTTGTAAAAGGCTACTGAACATGTTGAAAGACAATGTATTCATCACAGACACCTTTCTTTTGAAGGAAATATTTGTAAAGTGTGGAGCTGACCGACTCAGTACACCTTTTACCTGGCCATGTTTGGAAGAGCTTGACTTAAGTTATAATGGGATTGAGCAACTGGATGATTCTATTGTGAGTAATGTGCATAATGTTTTACCTTTGGTAGTTTTACAGTATTTTGTATTCCTCTATTCCTTCCGGGGTATAGGCGTGCCAGGCTTAGGCACTATCCAGGCAGGGTTTTCCTTTTTGGCCGGCAACCGGCGATTTTCGCCGTCTGTGAATCGCTTCGCCGCCAGCAACTGTTATTATCACAAAACCATCCTTGCAAACAAGAATGCAAGTGTTGATAATAAATGTGGAACGGATTGCGCTACCACGCCCAACTTCTCCGCCTGTACAGAATTCATCTACTGCTACTTCATTTGAAAAGGAAAACTCTGGGATTGTGCTTGGCGTAGTGGTCATCAGTCGCGCCTTCCACCTCTACGACCGAGGATCGATTCCCAGGCTCCGCACGTGAACTGAGATTTGTTGATGTCAATCTGATCCGGGGGTTTTCTCCGGGTACTCCAGTTTTCCTCCCTCTGCAAACTCTACTTTCACCCCAAGATCTGAGCCATCGAGCGATTAAACATTAGCCTCTGGCAAGGAAGAATGGACAACCTTTGCAATTGACGTTAAATAAATGTAAAATAAGGTATATTCAAGTCATATCCTGCTGGCGAAATGCTGTCCAATTGGGAACACCATTTAGTGTTTCTACTCTAAGGGGGATGGAGAGCTTTCAAATGACAGATACATATAAGCACAGACGTCTCCGAGTGCCTACGGTTTAACATCCTTATCCGAGTTGAATGTTGTTAAAGTTGTTTAATCTTGAAATTGATACAGTCGACATGGTACTATGTTGCGTTGTTCACTTCATGCATTCAAAGTTAGTACAGTTGACAGGTTATGAAACTTGATGACTTTCTTTGTTATACATTTTTGTTTTCCTTTTCGCTATTGAAATATGACGTTGACCGTGCACAAATAACAAAAAGCTTTGAGATGTAAATGAGCAAACGGCCAAGAGACTAATGAAGTATCACGTCTAAAACAAAAGATCATAACCGTGACCGTGCACACAACATGAAACAAAGAAACATTGTAATCGTCTTTGTAGCTCTCCAGGTTTCCTAACCAGACCACTGTAACAACTTTGATGCAATGATGTAACTTATCTCTTGCCAGTTTTACAAATCAGTGCGTTTTGCACCTTAGTGAAAAAAAGAATGTTTAACTAATGTTTCGGACTGGAGTCCTTCGTCGGAGTAAATTCCGGCAAAGGAATCCAGTCCGAAACGTCAGCTAAACATTCTTTTTTTTTCACTACGGTGTGAAACTTATCAATTTTAAAATTGTTTCTGTAGAAACACCGACGCAGCATTCCATTTATCTCTTGGCAGGTTTAGCCTCGATCCGAGCTTCAGCCTTGAAGACTTCTCGTTACTGTGTCCCCTGAATTTAACAGGCGCTGACCTGTATTCTTTGTGCTCTGACGCTATGCTTCAAGCGATAAAACGAAACATAGCCCAACTACAGCTAGGTAAGATGCTTTGCAGTGTATATATACTTTAAAAGAGTGCTTAGAAAATTTTCTCAACATTTTTATTTCACGATTTCGAAAGTCGCAGATTTCGTGAAACCTAATTTTCGTGATTTTGCTAAAAATATTTCATTTCATATTTTTTCAAATGTCTTATACCAAACTTATTAGAAACATTTTGTAACTAGTATTTTCTAGCGATTTTTGGCAACACTTTTTTAATTACCATACCTCGCTTGGTAGAGTTCTTCATTAACATGCAGTCAGTAATTAACTAAGCGACGGTTGCGAGACTAGCACAGCCCCGGGGTTATTAGTCAAAAGTAACAGTTATAAGCCTTGAGTTGCATTTGTATTTCAACAGTAACAACAACAATAATAAAAGTAGTAAT
>JAOBAY020091204.1:0-10095 GCA_025331085.2 Zoanthus sociatus
CCGGCCGCGCGGGGCGGGGGGGCGGGGCCCAAGCTGTCAAAAACGCTTTAAAAAAAATAATTAAAATAAAGGTGCAGTCTTCCTTCAGAATATCTTAGGGGGGGGGAGGGGGGAAGCGGTCAAAAACGTTTTAAGAAAAGATAAATAAATAAAATAAAGGTGCCGTCTTCCTTCAGAATATCTCCTTCAACTTCAAATCTTATTGATAACCCTGCATGGCTTTATTGACTCTAATTCACACCCATATTATTAATGCAAGTAAATGTTTTATCTAACTTTAAAGTCTATCAAAGTTTTATTGTTGTATCTGGATGTACCGGTATAGAAGTTTATAACATTGAAACGCTCAGACATTAAAACCCACGAATGCCTCATACTTGTAGATTACTGTGAAAAACCTACAGTTAGCTGATGGTAAAATGATCCCTGCGTCAAAGTTTGGACAAGCTGATGAAGTGGAAGAGGCTTTAGTCTTTACTGACGATGAAAAGATCATTGAGGAGAAATTGAGGGTTGGTTAATTATTATCTCTTGATAGAGCTACTCTAATGATTGTTTTGATAATAGTAATAATAAAAATAAACGTCAGAACGTCGTCAAATATTCTAAAAAGATTGGACTTAAGAAAAATTAGAACTCGCTATAGACCTACAAGAATTCTTAAAGAGTACGTGTATAACTGTATTTGATTTGCAATGTTTACTAGTTTATAAAATTTGTTCTCCTTTAGTTTTGCCATTTAAGCAATCTTGAGTTAGACTCTTTGATTGGTTCGGGGAATAGGTTTACTCTTTGTTTGCTATTATTAATACATGTAATCGTTCGAAAACTTAAAGCCAAGCTAAGAAACGCAGGGTGAAATCTAGGATAACATGCTCACTCTTCGACAAGGATCCTGAACAACTTGTGTATGTTTGGAGGATGCTAGTTTGGTCCGAATTGTGTTTCCACCATGCGTGCAGCATCCGTGAGTCGTCTCATTAACACCGTTTCTCTCGTTGAAATACATTGATTTTTATTAACCAAATAGGCTCACAATAATTTGCAATCTGTACTTTTTGATTTTAACGATGATGACATTGAAACGTTATTTTTTATTGCTATTTTTTTATCCAAGTAATCTTCGATGAAAAGACAATCCGTGCTTCAGCAATGCACGGAGGAATATGGAGAACAAAGTCATTTCTCCATCCAGTGGATGAGACAGTTATGACTGATTTAAACGTTGATAAATCTTAATTAATGGAATTCCAGCGGATGTGACAGTTTTGAGTGATGAAGATGTTGATAGTTCTTAACTAATAGATTTAATAGTATTGGCGGAAAAAACAACAACAGAGAAACAGAAACTGACAATGGGTAATGGTTTATGGGTTTCATCAGTTTATATCAGCGAGCTTTATTATTCTTTAGGTGCCGCAATCAATGACATCACGTAATCATCTTGAAAGCAGAATAGAATCGGCATGGCAGTTGAATTTTGGATAGTTTTGCTTGTTAGCGGTTTTGATAACCATTTAGTGAGAACTAAAGTTGATGTAACAATGTTCCTTCTAAGAGTATGTTTTTCATCTTTATATCCACATCCCACAAGCTTTGCGTTTTAACCATGACTTGCTATGCCATGCTGATGAGACCTAAAAAGGCCGAAACAGCTGTCCATGGCTGCTAGCAATCATGCTCACTATTTTTATGGGGTAAGACCCGCTACGTGGCCATAGTGCCCATGCAATATAATAGCTTCAAGTTAGCTATTAGCGCGTTGTTGCTTTCTATACTTGCAAGTTCATCTTTATAGCCACATCCCACAAGCATTGCGCTTTTACCATTACTTATGTTTTCTAAAGTATTTTTGAAATAATCATATTATTTACATCAATCATTTTGGAAATAAGCCTCCGTCGCTCTATACTTAGTAAAAGGGATCTAGTAAAAATGCCTAACTTGTGATCTTAAAAAAGAAGCCAGTGGGCTTGTGTTCTAGGTTTTACGGTATGGAAATAGAGAAAGATAATTAGGAACTTTGACTGTACTCAACTGAACTAACTTTACTGTAAACCACTTGTATTTGTGTGAAGGAAATCTGGGTAGGAATCCTTTCAAACCCCGATGTAAATGAGGAGACAGACTTCTTTAAGGCTGGCGCCGGCTCCATGGACGTTGCGCGGTTTGTAGTTACAGTTGTATTTACTGCTGTAATACTTTTTATTGTCATTTAAGTCGTTGTTTTTGTTCTGTTGCTATTGTCGCCATTGTGGCTCTTGTTGCTGTTTTTTCATTCTTGTGGATGAAGTTATTTTTAATGTCATCTTTGTCACTATTGTGGTTCTTGTCGTGTTTTCTGTTTTTGTGGATGCATAATTTAGTTGCTGTTGTCATTTTGGTTGTTATTGTCGCCATTGAGGTTGTTGTCGTTTAATTTTTCGTTTTTTGATGTTGATTGAAGATGTTTTTTGATGTTGTCTTTGTCGCCTTTGTGTGGTTCTTGTAGTGTTTTTTTGTCTTCGTGGATGACGTAGTTGTTTTTATTGATGTTGTCGTCGTCATTGTGATTCATGTCATTATTGAACCTTGTATAATTCAGTTAATAAAAGCATGTTATTTTTGACTTTCGCAGTACTGCTTATTCTAATTGATAGCTTTTCTGGTGTGTTCAGTGGATAGAAAAGTGCAAAGAGACTAGAAAACCGTTAATTACTGGTTTGCTGCTAAGATTATTTGAGGTCGGAACACATATATTTATATATAACTGAAATTTTAAATGTAGATTAACATAAGCCTTATAAAAATAATTTTATTGTTTCGGAATCGCAGTCTCCATCTGGAAACAATCTTGTCTGAAAATATTGATATTGTCATGTCATACTGATATTGTCATCATTTTTATTATTGTCAATGTTGATGTTTCTGGCGTCAAACGTTTTTTAACGTTTTCGTCAATGTTTGTTGCTATAAAGCCTTGTTATGCCGTTGTCACAAGCAGCCAATAGTGAGGCATCACACCAGTAACGACAGATCACAAAACATGGAACAAAGAACCATTGCACTATTTTTTAGTTTGCCACGTTTTCTAACCAGTCCAGTCTAGCAACTTTGGTTTTATGCTTCTCTCAACAACAGGCTTGTGGAAGAAGTTAAACAGAAATGTTCAGTTGTTTTACAGCCAGAGCAAGTCTACATGAACACAAAGTATGTACGGCAGGAAAAAACTAATGAACAAATAAAGTTAGAACTTAGCCACTTGAAAGATTAAAAGACAGTTTTTGTTATAACAGACGCTACCCATGTAACACCCATCTTGCATTCTGATTGGCTACTCTACTAATTACCTATTTGTGATATAGAGAAAGATGGCGGATCAAACTAGTAATGAGTCCCGTTTTGCTATGATATCAGAGGACTTTATCAATAATTTCATTTACATCAGTGTTTGACTGATTAGTGGGTTCCTCCTCATGGACTACGAGTTTGAATAGCCTACGGCCTCATGGGCTATTGATTTGTAATAGTCCATTTGTCCTCGAGATCTAATTTTTATTTATAGCAGAGCAAATATTCCTTATATACCCGAGCGGAAGTGAAATTTGAAAACGGGTAACAGACCTTGCACTTATGAACTTAATATGCATTTATTTCCTTTTTTTTAATGCAGCCAAAAACGTAGAATTACACGTAGTTTTGGTATCCTGCTGATGAACAGTAACTGTTTTGCTATTTATCTTCAACAGCATTTTAGTTGTCTGTTCAGATATATTATTTATTAATTGAGCAAGTGTTCTTTTTTCATGGTTGTTTTGATAACTGATGATTTTTCAAAAAGAATTATAATTCTTCGTAATTCTTACTTGCTAATTAAAGCACAATTTAAAAAATGGTATCAAACTGGGTGCAACAAAATTTTCTTCAGTCTCTAGATCTGTAATATTTATAATTTTAATTTTATAATCAATTTCTTGTAGATATGAAGATTTTGTGAGAATAGCAATTTTGACATCAAGGGGTTTGGGTGTAGAGGAGTTCTCGTGTGACACAGTAAGTGGATGATTCCGTTTTTCTGTTTAAAAACATACATTCAAATTATAAATTCATTTCTATTTTTTTGGGACTGATTTTACCCTTTTGTTTAGAACTTCAACAAACAGTGACAAACATCAGAAGATGTCATAACAGAGTGTGATAATAGTTTTTATTTTTATTTAGTGTCACATTGTTGATTTTTCAATCTTCTGGTCCCATTGAGTACCATCTCATTGTTTAAATTAATTATTTGCTACAATCTGGGCGGCACTGAGCTATCCAATCATTCTTGAGAAAAATATTCACAAATTAATAATTAAAATATAAAAACAGTATGAAATTAACACAGGGCTCAACTATAAGTATATATTATAGTCATAGAATTAAAAAAGTGGTTCAAACTAAATTTTATCTTTTGTCTATTTTTATGGTTAGCTTTGCAAAAAAAAAGTCCTTGTGTTAATATTCTGTTTTTAAAGTTTTATCATCAGCAATGCACATCATATTCATTGATGAAGACTTATCTTTGTGCAGTTTACAAAAGCATAAACTATTAAGATAAACTTTCACGTAAAGCCCCGTAAATGAACTTATTTACACGGCTTTAAGCTGTCTTTAAAGCTGTCTTTTATTTATCGTCATAAATGCTGAGAAAGGAGTAAAAGGTGAGCTTTACGTGCTTAGAAAGTTAAATATATACAGGCCTGGCAAAAGCAGAGCTTTACTCGTTTCGTAAAGTTAAGGTAAACGACGAGAAAGCCTCTCATTAAAAAATGCTTAATGTGAATGAAACAGCATGATTAACATTTATTTTTAAGTGACTTAATGAATGTTTAGCTTTATGCTTAACTAATTTACTGCTCTTTTATGAAAATTTACAAGACAAGCATTAATCATAACTTTATGCGACAATAAAAAGGCATCTTTTTAAAATAGCTTTATGTTTCATCAACTTTATGCATCTTTATACAAAGCCTTTTGTAACCTGCTTAAAGATGAAAGTTCAACTTTATGCTGCTTTACTTGTTATATAAAGGAGCCTAAATCTGCAATTTCGTGCTATGATTGCTCAAAAACCCCAGATGGAAGGCATTTACCTAGTATAATCAAGTTAAAATGACTTTCCTCTCTATATATGCGGTCTCATGTTGCGAAGTGTGAAATGTTATGAATAAAATAGCATTTGTTTTTCATTTACATCTTTAATTTTGAACTTTTGTCTCATCAGATGTACAATCGTCATGTGACTGTGATTGTAATTTTTTAACTTTTTAATGGACCTACTCAAAACATGTGTGTTGTATCTCCATATAATATGTCTAAAATAAGTTTGCATGGGGAAGAAATGGAGATTTAAAAATGGATACACACCATTTCCTTAGTTTGTCAGGGGGGACAACTTGGCATGCAGCTGGTTTAGTGAGTAAACTTCGGTC
The DNA here is from genome assembly GCA_025331085.2 of Zoanthus sociatus. Classification (NCBI taxonomy): domain Eukaryota; kingdom Metazoa; phylum Cnidaria; class Anthozoa; order Zoantharia; family Zoanthidae; genus Zoanthus; species Zoanthus sociatus. The sequence goes on from JAOBAY020091204.1 coordinate 5,454, forward strand.
AACATTAGCTGAGACCATGCTGAACGACTACAGTGCCAAGTTGTACAAAAGCATAGAATCAGAAGCTGGAGTTAGTGCAGGTAAGTTGTCACTCAGAGTTTAGGAAGGTTGACCTCCTAACTGTTTGAGTTAGTACCGATGTACAACTTTATCCCAATCTAGCCTTTTTCGATTTATTTAGTGGATAATCTGTCAGAGTAACAGTGAGTTATAGCTGGGATTTTCCTATTTGCAAACAATTTTTTGGAACAACCGGTAATTGAGCTCACTAATATTAGATCAATATTAACTGAATATTAAAATATATTTTCTATAATGCAAGCTTATTGTAATTGTTTAATGTTAGTTTTTATGATGAGGAAAAGGCCAGGTTTTTTTAGTGTTTGATGTGCAATGTTTTCCATTAGGGCAACCTGTTCTTGTTACTTAAACAATCTTGAATGTAATTCCTTGATCAGAACTGCTTATTAATTATTGTTTTATGAAAATCGTTTTATTTTTTGCTATTATTAACACATAACTTGTTCAAAAACATTTTTTCAAAGGGAAAACTAAGATAACAATCTCATTCTTTGACAAGGATGTTGAGCACCATTCTTCTTGTGGTTGCTGGTTTTGCTCTTACATGTAATTCTACATGTTGTGCAGCTTCCGTGAGTTTTCTCATTCAGTTTTTTGATTTCTCCTTTGCTATTTCCTTTCCTTTCGCTAATAGATATACTATTCGAGATCAGTTTCTTTTTCTTTTTAGTAGCAGTTTTCCAAACCTCTTTTTTTTTTAAAAAATTTACCCTTCCTGTCTGCTAACTGCTTTTAAATAAATAAAGTCTCTTTCTATATACTTTCCTGCTGTTTACCCTGTTCTTCTCTAACTTTTCTAGGTTTTTGTTTTTGCTTTCCCCAAAGTTCATCTTAATATTATATGTCTAAGTAAAAACTATACAGTAGGTAAATGGAGAGCTGAGAAAAGAAATGACTAAACTGTAAAGCGAATTGTTTTGCAGAACTTGTTACATTTAGATATTTTTATTTAGGAAGTTAGCTTTTGTGTGAACCCTAATCTGGTTTTCATCAGTACGGTATCCAGTTTTACTACTTCTGACCTCTATTAAACATAGAATCCTATAATATCCCTTCCTGGTTCTCATTGGTAGAATATCCAGTTTTAGCGGAGCTCCTGCGGAGCAACATACTTAAGAAATTATGGTATATATCCATCGAGTTGAATTTTCAACGTCATGTCCGTCCGTACATACGTACGTACGTACGATGTCCGTGTGCACGAGTGGAATAGGTTTTTCAGAGACTCAGTAAGGTAAATATCTCTTTGTGAGCTTTGCTTTTAGGCAGTGCCTAAATCTATATGTTACTACTACAGTTCTGACTTCTATTATACATAGAATCCTATGGTATCCCTTCCTGGTTTTCATTGGTAGAGTATCCAGTTTCACAAACTAAGATCTGACTTCTATTAGACTTTTAATCCTATGGTATCCCTACTTTAATATTCATCCAAGTAAAGTATCCAGTATCACGACCACAATCTGACTTCTATTAGACTTGGAATCCTATGGTATCCCTACTTTGATTTTCATCCAAGTGGAGTATCTAATATCACGACTACAATCTGACTTCCATTAATTAGAATTGAAATCTATGGTATCCCTACTTTGGTTTTCATCCAAGTGGAGGATCTAATATCACGACTACAATTTTAATTTTCATTAGACTTGGAATCCTATGACATCCCTACTTTGGTTTTCATCCAAGTCGAGGATCTAATATCACGACTACAATTTTAATTTTCATTAGACTTGGTATCTTATGGTATCCCTACTTTGGTTTTCATCCAAGTGGAGGATCTAATATCACGACTACATTGCTGATTTTCATTAGACTTGGAATCCTATGGCATCCAGGTGTATTGAGGTGAAGCAAGTGCTCCAAACTTTAAATGCAGTATTATAATAAAGGCACGCGTCTTAAAATAAAGATATTGTTTTTTGCGTTAGGATTATAGTTAGGACATTTGAATTGTATTAACGGATTTCCTGTTTACCTAATACTGATCTAACCATATCATTAATAGGCGCATTGCATGACAGTTTATTTCGGAATAAGGTTTTAAAGGTAACAGCTCTCAGAGACTGTAAGACTTAAAAATAAAATCGATATTTACACAGTTTTGCAATTTAGGTTTCAAGCAGTGTGGAGGAATGCTTGTGGCGAGAACAAACGATCGTTTGGTGGCAGTAAAACGTATGTTGGACAAAGCAAGGTAAGGTCTCTGGGACAGTACGAATTCGATTGTAGTGTGGTAATAAAACTGGTTACGGCGAATCAGTATACACTTTCTATGGGTCCTAATCCCATGTTTAAAAGCTAATGTATGTTTAATGATACTAAAATTAGGGGTGTTTCAAATAATTTCAACATTCCAGGGCGTTTGGTTTAGAATGCGAGTTAATATCACTGGAGGAAGCCAAAAGGAAATGGCCTTTTATGCGCACTGATGATCTTAAGGTGAGATTTCTCAAACTTCATTACTTGTAGTACGGTCTTTCTGTGACTGTGTTTACAAAAGGCAATTTTAATATTTATATTCAGATGAGTACTTATAATTAAAATAATTAAATAAAATAGCTCATAAAAAGGGAATGAGGTGTGCAGAACTTGTGAGTCCCAACAGATCCACGAAATGAATTTTTAAACGACATCAAAACTGTAACCCTTTCCAAAAAATAGTTTTACAAATTAACCCTCATTCTACTTACGTTAAATCTCATGCAAAAAACCCTTAAAATAGTCACGATCATCTATTCATTATATTAACTAGCTCAATGTGAAAAGATACAGCATACAGGTTTATGGTAACACTTTGCTGCTTCTGCGATCTCATCAATCAATAAGCTTTCACTAAACAGAATATTATGTTTATAATATCTTAAACAAAATTATTGTTTTATTGCTCTCAGAGTAAAAAAAAAATATTTTTATCTTTTTAGGGTGTTCTGTGGCTGCCAGAAGAAGGTGTTACTACGCCGACTGACGTATGCCAGGCTCTCGCAAAAGCAGCCATAAAAAATGGTATGAAGCAGTATTGTCAATATGCACAGGTGACCCGCGATATCGCCGCCTATTTGAAGGTTTTCGCCGGCTGAAAATTTGTGGAATTAAGCAGGAAAAAGCCGTCATTAAAAAAACGATTTAAGAAAAAAATAGATAAAATAAAGGTGCAGTTTACCTTCAGAATATCTCCGCCAACTTTAAATTTTATTGACAACCTTGATGAAGAGACATTAGGAGTAAATAGCTATAATTAGGGTACCCGGGTACCCGAGGTTCAGATAACCCAACCCCCGAACTACCTGCAGGGCTCCCACGGGACATTAAAAGTCATTAAAAGTCTTTATTTAGTTTTTTGCAGATTTAAGGCCTTAAAAAGGTCTTACATTTGCTAGAGTTTGTTTTTGAGGTCTTAAAAGGCATTATATATGTAATTAATGTGAGTGAAAGTGAGTTTTTCTTGCAACCAGGTCTTTCTTCATATGGGTAGCAATTTTAACGAGATGTTCACGCCTTTCACAATTTTGACGACCATTGCATTGATTGCGCTACACCTCTCTGAATCTGTCTTTGTTGATCAAAAGTCTTCTTGTTGTTCTTTTATAAAATTTATAGATTTTTGTGAAGGTGTGATCTTGTTTACCGTGGAGTGTGTTTACTAGCATTGTTATATCTTTGAGAGTTTCTTTACCAGATTTTTTGCATTGAAAAAAATGTCAGAAATGTTTTTACTTTCGGCATTAAAAGGTCTTAAAAAGGTCTTAAAAAGGTCTTAAATTAGTTGGCGTCAGAGCTTCAGGAACCGTGACCTGCTGAGTGGCCTCAAACTATATAATAACAAAAAAATACATTTGTCTCCCTGAATGTCAAGGTTATGAAACTATGCTAACAATGTTCAATCACATCTTTTCATACATACATATATACATACATACTTTATTTGATTTGTAGGTTAAGTGAAGGCAGTCAAAGACTGATATGGACCTACCTAAACTATACTAAAAGCATGCTATAATCTCATTCTTTAACCTTTATTCTGAGAGAGTAAAATAATCTGTAACATTTATTTCTTTGCTGATCAATTGATTGTTAGGTGTCCGAATGTACGAAAAGGTGATGCTGGAATCAGTACAAACGTCTGGTAGGGCGGTTCAAGGTGTAATTACTAACAAGGGTGACATACGATGTGACGTGTTTGTCAACTGTGGAGGGCAGGTAGGTTGTAATACGTCAATATAAAGTTAGGTGTAAGGATAGATAAGGGAGAAATACAATGTGACGTGTTTATCTATAGTCGAGGACTAGTAGGTGGTATTATGTCGATATATACAATTAGGTGTAAGGACAAATAAGGGTCAAATATAATGTGACGTGTTTATCTGTTGTTGAGAACTGGTAGGATGTTTTGTATAAATGATATAACAAACAAGCACTGATGTATAAGGAAATTTCTAATCAGGGCATCTGGTAGAGTGCGGAAAAAAAGGGGAAATAGTGCGGAAATTTTTCACAAAAAGTGCGGAAATAAGTGCGGAAAAAAGGTCAATAGTGCGGAAATTTTTCACAAAAAGTGCGG
>JAOBAY020091214.1:0-10094 GCA_025331085.2 Zoanthus sociatus
TATGTTTGTTTCATACTTACTAAACATATTGGACTCAAAAAAGAGAAAATCTAAATTTGGGTTTATTTGACCTTTAACTCCATAGGCAACCCAATCTAAGCTAATAATAATAATTGTGTTTGACCTCAGGAGAATGAAATCATAATCTTGCGCAGGCGGAAAAAAATCTCGATTTTGTGGTTGATCGAAATCGACGCCATCTTGGATTTCTTCGAGAAGGTCTGGGTGCGGATCGTTTCCAGAAGACGGGCCTCTTGTGAAAAAGTCTGCAATGCAGAGGAAGTTTTATCATCATTGAGGTCTATCATATTGATACTAAATGTTTTTGTTCAGGGTACTAAGCGTTAAAAGGAATTTACTTTTGAGCAACCGGGCCCTGGTGTGTGATACTCAATGACAGAGTTAAACTTGATCCATGAAACATCGATTACTTTGAAAATTGTTTGTAACTAAAAGACATCAGAACAGTTTATTATTTGACTTCTTGTTTGTGTGTTAATAACTGTATTTATATGTGCACAGGAATAAGTTCAATCCCTCTAGCATGGTGCTAGAAAAATCACCATCCTATCCAACCTTTAAATTATCGAACTTCACTAATCTATGATTAGTACTAGTAATATAATCATAATGACACCTCCCCTGAGGGGCTTTTCAGTGTCATGTTAAAATCCCCCCCTCTTCCAGTTAAGAATCCCATCTGGTCGAAGGCAAACCAGTTGGCTATTTACAAAGCGTGGTGAATTTGCCCCGGGGATCACCAAGAACAAATTCATTCAGTAGTCTGAGTCGGGGATTCAAACCCAGGTCTTCCACATTCAAATCCCCAACTCTGACCACTGAGCCACGCTGCCTCCACAAGTATTTGCTGCAACTGTCAGCGATCCATGTAAATTGCAAGAATCATACGATTGCAGAGGGTTGGAAGATTGACAAACACTCCAATTGTGTTTTAAGTTGGAAAGTTGTGACTTTATCTCTGCCTTGAAACCAGTTTGTTTTTTTAGTAATTGCCTTAGATAATCGGACTCCTTTGGTGCCCTTTTTGTTTTCCTATCATCTTTTTCGTTAGTGGCCAAAGGATCATTAACATAAATTTCAACTGTATCCCACCCTTTACTGTCTTCTAAAAGAATGTGTTTATTTTGGAACTCTAAAAGTTACACTACTGCTCTGCCCTTGGCATCTGCCAGCAAACTTGATTCGATGATATTCAAAAGCCTTTTACTTTGCAGTTGAAATCACATTGTCATGTATTTTCTTTGAATCACCAATCGTGAAAGTCCAGGGATTCACATTTATGCCTCAAAGACAGAATACCTTCTCGAGATTTCCTTTCTGCCCTTTTATTGAGGTTTTATAAACTGGTTTGCCCTATGTGGGTTTACCAGATCTACAACACCACCATCGGAAAAAGAAGAATCTCGAATTCTCTAAAGTCTCCTGTAAGTTTCGTAAGTTTTTTCCTGGCTAAGATCTGCTTCTTGTGACAGGACCAGAACAAGATCATGAACGTTGCTAGCTTGCCATAAGTTTTCTTGTGCCAAAATAACTACGAATGAATAGCAAACAAATTTCTGCATACTTAATGTTCACTTATCGTTTTCCCAGCAACTCTCCAAATAAAAATATCTTTATTCTTAAGGGTATAACTGACATTATTGTTTCGTTTTGGAAGTACTTTCTCTCTACCTTCAGGGTTCCACTCTGTTACGCTATTCATTTGAATAGCACAGGTAATTATCAACTTTAGGGCATAAGAAAGTATTAACCTCAGGGCATGAGGAAATATAAAGTTTAGGGAACGCAGAAAAATCATGAACTAAAGTGTAAGGAAAATATCAACCTTAATCAATGGATCTATCCATCCATCCCCCAGTCCATCCATCCGTCAAAAAGATGTTAGAAATAGTGGTTTGAAAGGTTTTCATAATGCAATTTTTACCTCGTATTCCATGCATCGTTTTACTTTGCAGGCTGAGTAGCTCATTATATTGAACAAACCAATAGACAATTTTATGTGTGATGTATAGGAAAAATGAAAAACTGAATTATTTAGGAAATGAAAATGCTTGTGTTCATATTTTTACTCTATCGTTTGCTACTTGCAGTGGTTTGTTCAAATAGCAATGGCCGTTCAACACATTCATTTAAAGAGGATTCTTCACAGGTAGTGTATTAATTCAGCCTGTAATTTATAATGATCCAAATGGTAGCAGTCTGTGGCCTTTATTACCTAATGACATTTATGCGTTTTCAAGTCGTTCCTTAAAAGAAGATTCTCCATAGGTAGTCTATTAATTCCTGTTAATTCCTGTTGTTATGGTCCAATTAAAAGCAGTCTGTAACCTAAAAGAGCTATGTTACGAACTGCACATGCTCGGGTAGTAGTCAACTTGAAAAGATTTGCAGTAGGATCTTCATAACAAATATTTTTCATTATCAGCGGTTTTGTAATATACAATAGTCTCTCTTCTTTCGTCTTACTGGGTTTTTGCTCTTGTGGATCCAATAATTATAATCTAATTTCTGTTAGATTAGTGAGCAGCGATGTCCACTCAAAACAGTTCCAGGGCTTGCAGTGGATGAAAGGTGTTATTCATCAAAATTTTAACAAATATTTAATTTTTAAATTTTAAGGAAATTTTCGAATGTTTTTGAAAAGTTAAACCAATTCATAAAAGCAATTTATATCGGTATTGCAAGGAAACTTACCACCACAAAATCTGACGCCTTGTACAAGATCATGATTTTGCATTTGTAGCTACAATGAAACTGGATGAATAAAAATACTGGATTTTAAATGGAGGTTTGCCGCCAGAAAGCAGCATTGTTTTTTAAATACAATATTGGCGGACAGCTGAGAAAATAGATCGAGGAATCAAAAATCCTGCACGTAGCCCCATAAATTGTATTAGTAACTAATGCTGACTTTATTACTTCTGCAGCATCCTTTTGCTATATATTTTGAGAGTTAATAATTAAATTGAATTTGACTTTTACTATTTTAGGGATCTTAAGACACAGAATGTCTTCTTAACAAAGAAAGGTGTTGTAAAAATAGGTAAGGAACTGTAATAGAGTATTTTCAGCACTCAGCCGTTGATGAATTTGAAATCATGCTTTTAGCCTTTTCAATAATTGTGTTACAGCAAAACTAAGAATGCCAGTCAAATATTAGCAACATTAATAAATGGCACCATAATAAGAATGATTTTTGTTAATATTATACACATGGATATCAGTGAATGACATTTGAATTGAGAGTTTGACTGCCATCTTAATACATTAGTTATCCTTCGCATCTTAGTGCCTGAATTTCCGTTCTCTAATTTTCCAATTTGGAGGTTTCTCAGCCTTTTAGTTGACTAATGGCGTCTCATCATTATTGTGAGACATTGCCAATGTCTATTATGGAGAGGATGACATTTGCTGCTCGATTGGAAGGTACAGCATGTATGGTGGATTTGAAAAACAATGCAATTGCCAGGAAAACTACTTCATCATCATCATCAATCCAATTTTGATCCGGGTTTATCCCTGTAAACGGGGGTGGATGGATTTACCCCACTTTGCTAGTAATCTCTTTAACTCCCTCTCTCCATCTCGCTCGATTCATGGTTTCCTTTTTTTCCAAACCAACACTCTTGCTCTCCTCCACTTGCATCTTCCACATCTTCTTTGGTCGTCCTTGCTTCCTCTTGCCCTTCATTTCAAATTCCAACGCTTTTCTTAAAACATGCCCATCATCCCTCCTCAGCACATACCCATACCATCTCACTCCATCCGCCTTCGTCATCTGAACCACTGTTTCCTTCAATCCCAACATCTCCATTGGGTCCTTTGTCCTCTTTTATTGCATGTTTTGCTCCAGACATTGCTCTCACTGTTGCTCTCTTGGTCCTTTTCATATTTTTTATCTCATTTTCCCTCTAACACCATGTTTCAATCCCATATAACATTGCCGATCTTACACAACTCAAATAAACAATTCCTTTCATCGTAAGCGAGAACCTTTTTGAGTTCAGCAACTTTCCACATTCCTTGAACTTCACCCACCCAATTCTTGCTCTTGCAGTCAGAGCTGCCTCGCAACCACCACTTGCATTAAAACCTACCCCCATAACAGAAACCTCCCACTGTTTCTATCTTTTCACACAACTCCACTGGTCTACTATTTCATCAATTTACTTCTTGCAACTTCCACACACAAAATCTCTCCTTAACCTCAGGGTCACCCTCTTTACTTTCGTGCATCTTCCATAGATCCATTTCTCACCTTTCATACACAGCACTGACTTTGTCCACAAATTCTACATGGATCTACCTTACTTACAAACACTTCAACTTCTGCCCCACTCACTACCACTTTTGTCTTTGTGAGATTCACCTTCAGTCCCTTGCTCTCAAATGCCTCCTTCCATTTTCAGAACTTCTCCCAGTCCCTCCATTGTTCGCTTGTCAGAACCAAGTCATCTGTGTACATCTCACTCACCAAACCATTTCTCACTCACTCCGTAACTACATCAACCACAGTCGCAAAAACTAACGGCAACACTGATCCCTGATGCACACCAACTTTCACTTCAAACTCCTTGAACAACTCTTGCCGACTTTGACTTTTGTATTTGCTGTAATTTTTCTGAACTAGTTATGTCGTTTCTTCTAATCTTCGTAGCAAATAGACTCCAAGATCTTGCGTGTCTGGTGTTGCAATGGTTTCACAACTTGCAGAAATGTAGTGACGATAGTAAGGGCATGGAATTCTTATAGGTTGATAATGCCGTTCAACATGTGGGATTTGAAGGCCATCCACCTTTTGAGCTTGAATACTGTTGTTGCCAACAATAGAGCTGACATTAAGATTAACTTCTTGAGAGCGTGTTTGTAATTTATCGGTAAGACTCTTTCTGAAAAACACGTCAGTAGGTTGATCATCAGAACTGCATAGGTGGGAATTATAACTTTTGAGTTATGTTTTCTGAGTACCTGTAATAAAGCACATGAATGACCTGATCGAGCTTACATGCAGTCTTGTGTCTGCATGCATCTTCTTGTTTTCTTTATCTGGTGACAAATCATTCAGTGCTGTGACGTGCTTAAGGCTACAAATACTACAGACTGGACTACCTTTCTTGAACTGCTTCTTAACAAGATCAGTAGATTACAAAGAATGGGCCTTGTTTCACCCCCATGTGACCATTACATCATGCTTTCATGTGATTGGCTGGATTGCTTTGAAGGGCAATACAAACTTTGCAAAGCAAAGTTGTTTTGGTAAATGCATCGTTGCAAAGCTGTTTGCTTTCTTTCGTTTCATTTGTGAAAGTTTCTCCATTTGGGGTGTAGACCTGGCTGACAAATTAACTACAAGACTCAAGAATGAGCTGCAATGGTAAGATCTGTTGCTTTCGACCATTTTCGCTTTCACAATAACTGACTCAGCTATTTGGGGAATGTACACTCTCTCTGCGTGATAATGAACTAGGTTAACTTTTTGAATGAAGGAAAGGCTTCCTTTCCCTACCCAGTTTGTAATTGCATTACTTTGTCGAACCATTTTGATTTGAACCAAGTAGTCAATTTTTCAACTAACATTTGTATTTGCGTTGAAAATATAAACACTTTCAGACCTTTCATCTGTTGACTGGCAATTTTAGCTTGGCACAAATAAGCACTGAACTCTTGCAATGCCGTGGAATTATTTACACTTATTTTAGGTCACTGAGTTTAATATTTTTTAAAGTTAGTGCTAATGATAGCATTATTTTCCAAATCGTGTTTTTAAAATTTTACTGGCACGTTTGTATGACTGTTCCGGATCCTTGACCAAATACTGTAACTGTACAACAACATTCTTAGCCTTTCCAAGTAAATACACAAATCAACAGGACAATTTCCTCTCCTGATGCTTTTCTATCAGTTAACTTGCACTAACATCAACAAACACAAAAGCAGCTGCTGAAAAGTTGTTACTCTAACTGGTGCTCCTCAGTGAAACACGTTAAACTGACTTGTGACCACTTCCACTATACTCCTTGTTCATAATAGCTATGTGACTGTACTTGTTTAGGTGATTTTGGGATCTCCACAGTCCTGGAAGATACATTTGATATGGCACAGACCTGCTGTGGTACACCATGTTACCTTAGTCCCGAGCTGTGCCAGGACATTCCCTATTCTTCCAAAGCTGACGTCTGGGTATATATGAATCATTAAATCTTGCTTAGTTTAAAACTCCTGTTAAATCTATCTTATCTGTGTCTTTCTGTCTGTATGTTTATCTAGATGCATGCTTATGACTGCTGGTGGAAGCCAGCTCGTACTTATCAGGATTGTAAGGAGATGAAACTTCACTTTCGGTCCAGTTGTTAGTAAAGCATCTTTAAAAATGCAGTGATCAAAAATGGCGGAGTTGTCTCAGGCTTTGCATTGTGCTTTGTGTTTGTAAAGTGTACTCTTCAGCTATTGAATTGAATTATTTTTTCCATTTTTACTGCAACCTAAGGCTCAATCCAAAAAAACAAAAAATTTGAAAGTTGGAATAATAATAATTGTTAAGAAGAAAATAAATACAAAACAAAGAGCGACGAATACTTCTGTGTAGAACAATGGGAGTTAAATTTGATTAAGGAACAATGATTTCCTTTGATTAATTGTAAACATTTAGTGAATTTGCATGCTTTCAGTAAAACGAATTCAACATGTATTTACTTGGAATGACAGAATAAACTGAAGAGAGAAGAATAAAAATGTCACTTAACAAAAAAAACGCTGCAGTAATAATATTTTGAAGATTTGTGTCTTTGGTTTTAACGGATAGAATAACAATCTTATGATATTTAGTTGTACCGTTGTTTGAATTTGACGATAAATAGTATTCATAAAATTGATTTAGAAAAACAATTAAAAGCTCAACATTGCATATTTGATAGAATCGGTAAATTACCTAATCCACGGATTAGATGGCTCCAAAAGCAACCCTTTGGGTTTTTTTGGTTTAGTGAGCTTAATCCAAGCCAATGTATAATAAAAGGGCTGCATGTGGATTAAGTCAGTTACCAATTTCATTTGAATTGCAGTAATGAGATCGTATTTTTTTTATTCAAGATCAATATTATTACAACTTTCAAGTTTTCTTTTTTGTCACTTTGAAGACTCTCTGGAATTGCCTCTGATTTTGCTTCCAACAATTCGAAGGATCTGTTAATTTCCAGGCATTTGAAAATGCCAATATTCTTTTCCGTTGTCACAATGCTGACTCAGACTGTTGCAGCATCATTCCAATTTTCGAATACTTAGCACTCCAGTCAAGAAACAATTTTGGTTTAACTAAGAGCAATTATCTTTATTTCACTGCTCACAAAGCATTTTTTTTTAAGTATTAACGAACTACAAATAACTGTAAAAAGTTCACCATTTTCAAAGTTCTTTCTCATAAATCTTGAATGTTGAAGTTTCGGGTTTATGCTGTGAAGATTTATTGAGTCCTGTGCTTCAGGTGTGAGTTTGGATGAAATATTTGGAGACTTTAAATTCAATACCACGAAGTATAATGCAAGACCTGAGAGAAATGCGCCATTTTTGATCGATGCGTACTGTAAAAGATGGTCGCCCCAGTCTTAAAAGCCGTGTAAACAGCCGTACCGAGAGTAACATTTAGCCCCCTCACAATATCTGAGAGAAAAGAAGTTTCTCTGAGAGAATTGTTTTTCTAAAGTCATGATTTTTTCTAGAACACATAAAAACATTTATATGCTTAGTTCTTAGATTTCGAGCATGGTAACAACAATAGCCACAAATGCCAGCAGTCCAAAAACGATCATAGAAAGCTATTCTGTCTAAATAGAAAACTGAAAAAGCAATGCCTGAGGAGAACTGCAGGCCTCCGTCCTTCTTGAAAATAAACCTTTTTGGGGTAATTAAAAGTAAAAACATAGTCATTTTCTTTTGTCTTTTTCAAACTATGCTTCCATCAGTAGTTCTAGTAGACGATAAACAGCAAGACTAAATATATACAATGCAAATGCAAGAAAACATTAAAATGATTGAGTAAACTTTAATTTTTTTACCGTCGAAAATGGCGTCTTACGAGTATCTTTTACACTAGGTGTTGATAGGAGTGTCCCAAGAGTTTCCTACATTCTTCCCCTAAAGTATCATTGAATTATTCGCTTGTTTAAACGTCTTTAAGTAAAGATTTAGGGTAGATTTCATGGTCGGGGGTTGTACCAAAGCCTAAGTAAGGCCAAAGAAAATCGAATAATAAACTCTTAAAACTTCCAAAAAACTTAATTAAGTTTTATTTTCCATAAAAATACTTTGTTATCAAAGGTTGAAATGCTGCTACTTTTATCAATAAAAGTAATGACATTAAGCCCTTGCATCTCGAAGGCTAAATTGTTTCTTGTTTTTCTTGTTTTTTTTTTGCTCAAGGCCCTTGGCTGCATGTTGTTTGAGATGTGTGCTCTTAGATATGCGTTTGAAGCAAGTAACTTAATCAGCTTGTTTTACAAGATTGTTAAAGTGGAACACGGGGTAAGGATTAACAACAAGCAGTTGGACTAAAAGATTTGGAGAATGTGCTGGTACCAGTATCTTAATTCGTTTGAAGTATTGGCTTTGTATCCTCTTGATTTGAAATGAAAAAACAGGATTTGCAATGTGAACGGGAATTTGTAACAAAAATCAAAATTGTACGTAATAACAACCAGATTTGTAATAAAAATCAACCTAATATGTAATAATAACAGGATTTCTAATAAAAATCAACCTTTATGTAATAACAACAGGATTTGTAATAAAAATTAATCTAATGTGTAGCTAACCAGATGTGTAAGAAACCCCCAACTAGAGTTTTAATAATACGCTAAACCGTATTTGTAATAACCAATCAACAAGATTTGTAATAATGCACCTAAACTTCGAATTTTATTTTTCTCAAAATTAAAAAAAGCGTAATCGTTAGAGTAATGTGCAACTAACATTTTTTGATTTGGTTAAATTCTCGAAAAATTAAGAATTTTCAAAGTACGTCAAAATCGACTCATCTTAGTTTGTGACCGAGCTTAACGAGACATAGGTTGAGTGCTGGATTTGACGTCAAATCAAGAACTTGATACTTGCCTGTTTTGAAGGAAAAACTTTGAATATAGTTTACAAATATGGTGACTGGATGTGTTGTATGTAATAATATATTGCAAATTACTTTGAAACATGTGTAATTTTAAAGACCCAAAAAGGATTTGACGTCAAATTAACACTATCCTCCTATCATCTCCTCCCCGTCCCCACCCTCCCTTCGGAAATTTCAAACTCTGTTATTAAGGTAGGCGAGGCCCAAGGTTCTCATATTTCATGGCACACACTCACCACAGTCTCACTCAACTTTTGCAGCAATACTACCGATCATGTTAATTGTTTATTACGAATCCTGTTGATAGATTATTATAAATTATGTTAATAGTTTATTACAAATCCTGTTGATCGGTTACTACGAATCCTGTAGATAGATTATTACAGATCCTGTTGATAGGTTATTACAAATTCTGTTGATCGGATATTACCAATCCTGTAGATAATTACAAATCCTATTAATAGGTTATTAGAAATCCTGCTGATCCATTGTTACAAATCCTGTTAATAGGTTATTACGAATCCTGTTGATTGGTTATTATGAATCCTGTTGATCAATTATTACAAAACCTGTTGATCAGTTATTACGAACCCTGTTGATTGGTTATTACGAATTCGGTTATTGTTTTACTACAAATCTGGTTGAAATTTTTTACAAATCTTGTTATTTTTTTCTTGAACAAATAAACAGCCCATGCCGTGTACTCAACTCTATAAAACACCTTTTTAACGATACTCTAAAAAACATGGTTTTTTGACCAATCACAGCTCACATAAGGTCCTTTTTATATTTTGATACATGCAGTCAACTCTCTCTTAATGGACACCTCTATAAGACGGACACCTCTATAAGACGGACACCTGGTGCTGGTCCCGGCCGTGTCTCAGTCATTTTACTATAACCAAACTCTCTATAAGACGGACACCTCCATAAGACGGACAACGGACACTTTGAAATG
>JAOBAY020091225.1:0-18037 GCA_025331085.2 Zoanthus sociatus
TTATTTGCCGTGATACGCTGAAAATATTTTTACTTTGAACATCAATCGAAGTTTATTTGCCGTGATACGCTGAAGATATTTTTACTTTGATCGTTAACCAAAATTTATTTGCCGTGATACGCTGAAAATATGTTTACTTTAAACATCAATCGAAGTTTATTTGCCGTGATACGCTGAAGATGATTTTACTTTGATCATTAAATTAACCAAAATTTATTTGCCGTGATACGCTGAAAACTAAAAACTTAAAAACTCCCAATGCGACTTCGCTTGGCATTAATCGTGGGGGACTTGGCATTTCGTTTTAATATTTCAGAAGGCTTAGTGAGCACAACTTTCATAACCTGGATTAGACTTATGAATCTGGAGTTAGCATGGCTTTTAGCATGGCCATCCCAAGAACAAATAAAGAATACTCTGCCAGAGTGCTTTAAAAAATTCTATCCAAAGGTTAGATGTATAATCGATTATTCTGAAGTTTTTATTGAGACACCATCAAGTTTAGAGTTACAAGCAATATGTTGGTCAGATTACAAACATCATTGTACTTTTAAATTTTTGATTGGCATTACACCTAATGGTTTGATCTCTTATGTGTCTAACTGTTATGGAGGCAGAGCCTCTGATAAATTTATAGTAAATGACAGTCGTTTTATGAACCAACTGGAGCCATACTACCAAGTAATGGCAGACAGGGGTTTTAAGATTAGAGATGATCTAGCCATGTTTCAGGCTACTTCAGCCATTCCACCAAGTAAAGTTGGTAATCTGCAAATGAGTACTGCTGATGTCAATCATACTTAGAAAACTAATGATGATGGAAAGCAAAAACGTTCTAAACTGTTTATATAGAGAAGTATTTATTGGCATATTTGGGGTTGAAATGGTTGAAACATAAATTTCATTGTTTTCTATTAAAATATTTTTAATGAAGGTTCAAATTGATATATTACTCGTGAATCTATTTTGAATAAACTAGAATTCTCTCTTGTTGATTGAAGTGGCATGTGTATAATATAATTTTAACAATTTATAGTTACTGTACATCTCCTTATAAGACAGGCTTGCAGAAATTAAATATTTTCAAACAGGAACTACCCACAACTTTTAAAATATATAATGAAAATATATTAATACCAATAGATGATTTTATACTTGGGCAGGGTATGAATGATTTAATAAACTACATCTTTGTAGCAATTATCAAGCTAACAACAGTGGGGGTACTAAATTGGCCCAAAAACTCAAATAAAAGTTTTAAAAAATTTAAATTACCCTAGAAATTTAACAAAACAACTACAAAAAAAAAATGCTGCCATATGTTTTATGTAATTTTATTTTCATGTGATATTACTCAGTAATATGTAACAAATATTTTGTATTTGGTACAGTCCTTTTACTGAGCAATATCACATGTGAAGTGAACCCATGCTTCATCCTTAGGCTCCTGGGTAAGGCCAACACATCCCCAATGGTATCATAAGTCACAGCAATCACAGCATACACTGTTTTCACTATTATTGTCAATTTCTTTTGGTTCCAAACACAGTTTATCACAGCTGGGGCAGTAGGCAATGTCAATCAGCCCTAGAATTACTTTGACAACATATCCTTTGAAAAAAAAAAATATTAAATTTTCTTTAACAGTTTTCCAAAACTGTGTGTCAAATTTGATCGGTAGAATCAATGGTCTGCCAGCCCCAGTCCAGACAACAAAGTACCCCCTGGTACATTTGGCAAGAGCCATTTGTCCCTGCAGTTGGGTGTAATACTTGTGGGACTTGTCAAGGGTGATTTGATTGTCGTCATTCCTTGTTAAGACATCTGTTTGATGCCATACATCTTTCACATCCTGCCCCCTGATGCTGTATGGACATTTACATTCTACAACAAATGTTCCACAGCAGTCACAAGTACACAGTGCATCAGGACTGGCTTCTATATATGGAATACTTTTTTCAGCTTAAAGGCCAATATCTTTCATTTTTAAATTTCTATGGCAACCAATTTCATGTTTCAGGAATTCATCTTTTGCATCCTGCTCATGTTCCCTCCCCCACTTGATTGCTGGGACATGGTCAAGGGGCTCTTGGTATACAATTCGAGCGAGCAAGGCCTTTGTTTTAACAACTTTTCGTCTTCCTTCAAGGAGGGTCTTTACTTTAATGTGCACATCATGGAATTTGGAAGCTGTCAACCGTGCATTCCTTTGCTTTATCCACTCATTACTCTCACTTTGGCCTCTTGTTACTTCTTCAATCTTTTCACATTGTTTTTCAGTAAAATTTAGTGACTCCAGGAATCCAGAAACCAGTGTCACTTCACGTTCATCACGATGTTCTAATACATAAATGCTCGTAAGATCCGCTAAAGACTGTGGTATTGCTTCTGCTTCTTTGATTTCACTAGCAAAGGCTTTAAAAATAACTGACTTGCTGTCAATACTGCGCCATTGATTCAGGAAGCTTTTCTGCCTCTCCTTGCTTTCTGTTCTGTCACATTCTCTTCTGGGGTCAAACACTTGTCGTGCCTCTGACGATAAACTTCTTTTCTGATTCTGGGCATCAGCTGTCATTTGATTGTCCTCCCTGATATTTAGACCTGTTATTTTTTTGGGCTCGATTTCCCTGAAAGTACAATCATTCCAGCTGCAGGGCATGGAGGTGTATGAGGGATCCATATAACCCATTGTAACAGCGTACTCCACCTTATAAAGGACAGCCATGATATGGTTGCTGCTCTCTGCATAGCCTGCTGTACAACTACACCATGCACTCACTATTGTGTTACTGGAACGATCGACAGCTGCCCATACTTCCCTTGGCTCATCTCGAACCTTTTGGGAGGGAGTAATTTTAGTAGTTAAAATAGAGATCGAGTTCTGGGAGTCATTGTGGGTCAGTACGGTTCCCACGAAGCCACTGGCGAAATACGAATAAGCTTTACAGAGCTTATATTTCCCCACATATTCGTGATTAAATTCATTCTTGCCGAGAATTAATGAAAATATTGACCCAAGATGTAAATTTGGCCACGTTATTACATCGTTTATCCATTCATTAGCTGGCTGTAATCATGGATCAAAGGACAAATGACTGATTTGCAGCTGATATTCTTTCTGCAGTCACGCTTGTAGCTCCTCAGTCAAATTGGTTTGTTTTGTGCGCACGCAGAGAATTCATGAGCAACAAGTTCTCTTTTCTTGCCATTTATAGTCAGTCCTCGCAAACTTAGATAATCTTTCAGTTCTCGAAGGCTTTTTTGAAGAAAATTGTCGTATAAATCTTCCAGCTGATCATCAATCTGTTGACTAGACGCGGCTATGGCTCGCTGTTCACGTGATTCAAGCAAAACAGCCTCAAATAAATAAAACACTCGGGATTTGAGTGTCAAAGCCAGTCAAATACTTTCAGATAGTTTTTTACTTGATTGTATAAGTTTTCGTAAGCACAGTTAGTGATTCTCTTGAGTTTTTACATGTCGCGTGCTCATTTTTTTAAAACAATATTATGATGCGTTGGCTAGCAATGCAGTTCTCTTTGCCCCCCAACAAGTATGGTGTCGGAAACCGTAAAAGGGTCTATCTTTGGCCATAACCTTCTGTTTCTTCAGCAGTGAGCTCTTCTACCGATTCGACATGACTTTTAGGAGGTAGAAGTCATACATTGCTTCATCTGCTGCAATAGCTACTGTGCTTCCCTTGTTGGAGAGTCAGCAATGTGGGATGTAGCATTGTGGTCAAGCAATGATTCTTCTAAGGCATTCCTGGTCAAGGGGGCATCAGGGTCTTTGCTCAACTGTACTTCCTTTCAACTGACCATTCAGACAAGAAGCTCTGAAAAAGTCAATAAATAAGGTATTAAAAACAGAAGATCATTCATCAATTGCTGCCGCTTGAAGAAAGAAACAGAGTATCGCAAATTGATATCAGGCAAAAACATGCAGCTAAAAGAAGGGTTATCATCATTATCAGAACCAAGAGCAAGAATAAGTTTCATGAAGGTCTTAAAGAATAACCTTGACACTTTGCCTGTGAACCAATATTCCATGTCTTTGCTCTTCACTCTCCCATCCATCCACCACTTCTGGGTTTTCTCGGCCAATTTTGTTGCCTTGATAGTGTACCTGAGGCAAGAATAATACCTACCAAAATCACTAGTTTGGGGAAGATCATTGACAGTTTCACAATTGTTACATTAGTTTTAGATAACTCATGCTTTATAAGAAGCATATAATGTGTTTTTAACCATCACTTCTTGTGAACTCAAACTTCTTAACCTGGTCTTTGTTAGCATTTAAACTTGCTAGTATATCGTAAAGTTAATAGGTGGAACTTGGTTTACACCTACAAACTTGGGATGTCTGATGTTTGTAGGAGATTGTTGTTCACAAAGCTGTCCATCATGGTGAAGTAAGTGCTAGCAAGTTCAGTAGTGAATTTTGCAAAAAGTCTAACAATAGGTTTGATATTCCTAGCGACAGTTTTAATGTCAGGTAGCATTCAACCATCGACTAGTTTCAATTCATTGGTCCAGAACTTGGTGTTGAGTTTTGTGCTCCATGGCCCCCTTAATTGAAAACTCTGAGGTACTTGGAACAGTTCCTTGATGTCTGAAAGGCTCAACGATGCTAGATCCATCCATCCATCTCTCAATGCTGCCCCAGTGTCCACAGTCAAGTTGTCTGGAACTAGATTGTTCAAGTCGTTCAGTGTTTACTGTGGAGTATTTAAATGTGAGCTGGTGGTGCGGTCATTTCCTGTACACAATGTATGTAATATATCTGCTTGAGGTATATAGTTATATTCTATGTAGGATAGGTCCGAGTTTAAGATTTTTGTTATTATATCTTGCAACTGCTTTCTTCTGAAGTAGTCAGCAAGTGTGGTAGGGAAATACCCTTTATCAGGGAACAAGGAGCTACTGTATATTCACCTTCTGGCGATTGATACTTTGTTAGTGCTAAAATGGTGGGTTTTTTTTGTAGGTTACTGTTGCACAGGAAATAGCAGCTAAGAAATTTCCCTTGTGGGTGTTTTTCCTTACCTGCACTGCACACTGTATTTCCTGGAAAAGGAGATGGTCTTTTCTTGCCTTTCCAACTGTCCTAGTGTTAGACTTAACTACTAACAAATGGCAGTGTTGCCAGACATTGTTCATCAGATGCTGTGGTTCTGCTTTGGCTTTGTCAATGAAGTTTAACACGTGGTGCAAACTCTTGTCTGGAATTCTTGCTTGAGATAAAAGAAGTTAATGGTGAACTGATGATCGATTGCATTGATAGCTCCTGCACGGCAGCAAGATTATCATTACAGCATTCAAGATGGCAGTGCAACTGAAGAAGCTCAACTGAGTGCGAAATATATTTTGCAAGCCATTTAAAAACATCTTTTAAAAAACATTTTACAGCACTTAGAAATTTTTTTTAACCTAATACATCAGTTTTTTATTTAAAGAAAGTACAAAGTACATAGAAAGAGGAAAAAGGACAAAAATGTCAAGTTCAACTTGGTCGATTTTTGTAAATTAATTTTTTTGCTTAGCTCTTGTTTTTTTTTCTTTTCAACAGCAGCAACTTCTTTTAACCTTTAACTGTATTCCCATGGTTTCCACTCGCTAAAATTTTCAGTTCTAAACTTACCTTTAAAGTTATTTAGATTATCTTCCTTCGCATTTGCAAAATGAGAAAGATATGAAGATAGTCTTTTTCACTCCATTCACTATAACAGTGTATGAATTCTGTTATACCTTTCTTATTTTGTTGCATAAGTAATTTTATATACCTTCTGGCAACCAAGCAATCTGAGCAGTTGGGCCCAAGCAGCAGGTAATTCTCCTCCCAAAGCTAACAAGCCAGGACGGTGCTTGATCATCTTTGGCAAATGGTGGCCCATCCCCACCAATGGTAATGTTAAAATTCCCTTTTTTCTTCCCAAACCATTCTAGTTTATCTTCTCTGTGATGCTTACAAGAAGATAAAACAGCTAGTCTTAGAAGAACTTCTAAAAGATGCTGATACTTACCATCAACTTTCTCCTCTTCTTCCTGGCCATTACAAAGCTCTCTTCCTCACATTGTGCAACTCACCAATACATATGTCGTTCATTTTCTTCATTACTCTCTTCTATGTGATAAGTCCAACATTCTTAATAAAATGGATATGCTTGTTGAGCTGTTTTCCTTCTTTGTCATTGTCAGAGAAGACCTAACACTGTTTTATTTACTTTTACTAGTAGTAACTATTGCTAATTGCCAATTAGCAAGACAAAACTTAATAAATATTGAAGAGTTTTTGAAACCTTGTAAATTTGTGTCACAGCGACAATAGTTATGGTTAAAATTAAAAGTAATATAAAATGTTTGCTGCTTAAAAATTTTAGTAACTATAAGCTTTCGACTGTCATATTACAGCCCTCATCAGGTAAAAATGAAAAAAAAAATGTTGCTGATATAAATTAATATGACTAGAAGTTTCTAATAGACAGTTAATTTCGGCGAGCTGATGCGGATGTGTTATAATTCAAGACAGTCAGATAAAAGGGATCTGAAATAAGCCTTGACAATTATTTTTTAAAATTAATACTGCTTTTTAAATGTTGAAAATTTCCAATTGTAATTTAAAGCTTGTGTGATCATTAAGACTTCAAGTCGAGAATAAATAGAAGAGTTATTTTAAAAACTCCATATATTTCCATACATGTTAAGTTGTAATTAATAAAAAAAATTCATGAAAATTTCACAAATCGCACAAATATCAATAACATGTCTAGCAGTAAACTAATTTTCAGAATGATTAAAGTCCGTATATTCTCATAGATTTTTCTGTAATTAATTCAGTACGAAAAACCAAAATATTTTATAATGTCATGAAAACCTATAAAGCAATTACAAGTCGATAAACACACATGGTGGGGTGAAATAAATTTGTTCTCATTGCTCAAATATAAATAACATGTCTAAATTCTAAGTGATAAATTCAAACTAATTTTCAGAATGTTTTCATGTATACATATTTTTACTGAAACTACTTCAATATAAATAAACAAAATAATCTGTCATAGAATTTCATAAAGTGAATACTTTTAAATGGATGACGCATGGCATCTCCTAGAAATATCTAACCGACTGTGTGAGGTGTCCACTGTGAAACACAACACGAGTTTGCAGGTATAAACAGAGCTGAAAGACTCCTAAAAGCACATTGCCTTTGCTGGAACGACGATCACTTCCCCACCAATTAAATTAGCATTAAACATCGTAAAATTTTTCAATCTACCTTGTTTTTATCGCAAAAACTGATAAACCTCTCCAGCAATTATAAATTAAACGACTTTATCAGCGACGTTTGGGAAAGCATGCAGTCAGTTACGCGGTCTGTCAAACCGTGTCCTACGCATGTGGTTATAAATTTGCTACCGCTGACTGATGTACTACTGGCTCAAAAAATCATCCATCCATCAGCCAGCCAGCCAGCCCGTCCAAAAATCAAGTTTGGAACTGGTTGTATACTCGTGCCTAAACCTACTCGGCCAAATTGATCAAAGGAAGCCCGTCAAGATTGCTGCTGCTCACTCTCTACCCTCGCTGGCAGCAAAAATTGAGGTGAGATAAAGATGATAAATGCAGCGCACAAATGAACATGAAAAGAATGTTTTGTTTTCTTTACCTCAAAGAACTTTTCATGGAAATCAACACAATTCCGCTACATGACTCCAATTTACCAAGCCCAAAGTTGGAAGGTTATCAAAACAAATAAACCTCACAAATAAACGCGAAAAGAACATTTTGCTTCTTTTAATATCTTCGAGATAAAGAAAACACAACTCCTCCACACTACTCCAGTTTGCAGAGGAACCATGTTGCATAACGCTACAAACATCTTTTGTACACTCTCATTGGCTGCAGTTTCGTTACAGTTCTTACTGCACCTCTGTTTGGTTAAACAATCGCTACACTACTTCTTTTACAAGCACTGCAGATGTATTTTTAAAATACAAGGCTGCAGATGTAATTTTAAAATACAAGGCTACATAATAAAAGAATCTGAAGTTTAAAATATTTTACCAAAATATTATATTGCTTATGCTATATTTTAATTACAATGATGTTGTGAGTACTTGTTTAAATATTTTATGGGGAAACTTGTTAATCGTGCATATAATTTGAATAGTGAAAAGATTTCTACAGATTAATTAAATCATGTTAACAAAATTACTATTTTATCAAGTATAATAGGCAAAGTCTACGGTGGCCTAGAACTGCCATAGGGATATTTAAGATTTTACAATTTATTTTACTTTTTTACTTTTATATTTTATTATTTCCATTATTCTTCTTTATTTTTTTATTTCAATTTTAGAATTTTAACCTTTTCGGGGGACCTGGTGACCACTTAATCTTCCCTTTTTTTTACAATATTGGGTAGGATTTATTTATTGAAAATATTTTTTCCCACGGATTTTAAAAAAAATTTTTTTAAAAGTTTTTCAATTTTTTTCTTATGAAATCTGCAATGTATTTTTTTCACTGTTGTGTTTTTGCATTTCTTTGTATGATAAAATACAAATTCTACGACAAAATCCCCCCAAAAAAATTTGTAGGAGCTTGGCCGAAAACTGTCATAGCCCACAATGCTTTGTGCTGCAAAGGCAAATACCCAGAACCCTCGGCTAAGCTACTTTTTGAGACATGGCTGCAGGAATTAAGAGAGGAAGACTGGCACAAGATTTTAGAAAATGTGAACGACAAAAGACTGGCAGCATGCACCAAAGAAAAAGGAAGCTGTCTCTGGGAAGCTATAAAAGTACTCCTGGGGACGTGAGTTCGTGCCGTTTGATTTTGATCAGTATAGTGATCAAAATCAAAATTTTGATCAGTATCAAAAACATAACAAGTATTGAATAAAACAAAAATTAATGATAACTCCCCTGAAGGGGCTTTTCAGTGTGATGTTAAAAAGCCATTCCCAAGTTAAGAATCCCAACTGGCAGGAGGCAAACCAGTTGGCTATTTACAAGTGTGGTGACTAATTTGTCCCTGGGATCACCGAGGACAAATTCATTCAGTAATCCGAGTCGGGGACTTGAACCCGGGTCTTCCGCATTCAAGTACCCAACTCTGACAACTGTGCTACGGTGCCTCCATAACCAGATAGCCAGAACCAAGGATGGTTATGAAGCTATATTGCTAATGACCATTATCATGATCCAGAGGTACACTAGCGTAACACAAACAAAAAAAAATCAAAATTACCCAAAGTAGCCCTTTCCTTGTTAAAAAGCCTTATTTTATGCATCTTTCACAATGTAGCATCATACATAAACAAGAATTATCAGAAATGTTTTTATTTGGGTGTTTAAGTAATTACCCATCATGCAATGAGGGTGTGGTCATTTCTCAAAATTTGAGTATACACTTGTCTTATTGTTAAGAATAGATAAACTAAGTCAAGTATATCAAAAGAATGCCATTATCTCCTCATGTTGCTGTGGTGATAACTGATAAATAATATTTTTCCTTACTTTTTTCTGTTTCAAATCACCACAAATTACCCTTACGGTCTTTGCATACAAAACAGCGTTTTTGTTGTCCAATTTGTAAGTCATGTCAATAAGGTTATCTCGCAGGAAAAAGTTTCCTTTGAGAACTAAGGAGCGCTTTTGATAAGCTGAGTTGTAATCATCAACAACTGGTTCATTTAGTGTCATTGCACCATCACTAGAAACTTTGAACAAGTAATTGTATGTATCATCATCAGCTGCTGCAATGGCAACAGCACTGCCGGCTTTGACGATATCGGTCATTCCATTAACTGACATGTCAACTTGGCTGGATTCCTGATTTTGCCTTGTAACAGCAACTTCCCCTTCCCTAAGCCAAGACAACTTCTTCCCAGTCATCTGTGTATTCCTTGTTTTCGCAGACGTCTCCGTTGTTGCATCCAATGCACAGGCAACTTCTCTCTCTGGTAAAAATTTTACATTAGGAAGAAGTTGTCTTGACTGAGTGCAACTCATGTATTCCTTTTAGTTCCTTAAATGTGCGATCAGGTCGATGAACCACTGATCCTTCACCTCTGACTGGAATATAAAAGTAGAATCACTTAATCAGTGAGGCATTTGATGTTGTTGGGAGAGAAAACTTTTCCTTCAGGAAGTCGTATAGATCTTTGGCTAATTTTATTGTTGCTTCTTCACGGATGACAGCTAATGCTGCTCGTACTTTAATATTTGCACTTGCTGCATCCTGCTCACCTTTGGCATGGGATGTTTCAAAAAATTGGCGATCAATTTAACATCCAAAATCTGCAAGGCAACAGGATAAATCGCCAAAGGTGTGCTTGGATTTGTATTGTCCCGCACAGCCATCAGTTCGTGGACCTTCTCTACCTTAATGGCCTGTTCATTCCTAAGATAGTGCAAGATTAACTCGTGAGTGTGATGGACGAAGTGGTAATCTTGGGAGTGATCTTCAGATAAGGCAAAGAAATGCTCCTTTACTATAACAGGTTTCTCTTCTGTGCTCTCTTGATCATCGGCATCTTTGATGGCATGGCAGTAGACAACGGAGACATGTACAGTCACTTTGAAAGTGTCAAAGTATTCGAACTGGGTTTCTTTTTGGGAGCGACAAGTGTAGTTTTCAGAAAAGTCGTGGACACATATTATGTGATTAAGGGGAAGGTTTTTAATGAGAAAATCAAACTGCTGTCTTTGCCACTTTGCCATAAATGAATGGTAGGGATAGTCCTTTAAGAGGCATATGAAGTAGTCAAACATTTCCTTGACAGATGTTTCTTTTGACACCAATGAAATTTTCTTTTTCTCCTCGCTATTCTTATCTTCGTACGTTATGTACTCATATCTTTTCCACTTAACCAGTGTCCCTGTTGACAATTCTTCTTCTGTTCTCCTGAACTTATCCACTCCACAGTTGGGGCACTCTCTGGTCAGGCAATTAAGTGCATGGTATCTTTTGTCATCCTCTCGCTCACAAAGGGTGCTGTCTACCGCCTGAGTCAAAAACTCAAAGGTACATACCTCACCATCCTGTGCTTGCTTTCGAAATTTTATGCAGCTGTCAAAGAGAAGCCTGCACTCAACATGTTTTCGGCACAGACAAGATTGCCTGTCCCTTTCTCTAGCTCCACTTACAAAGAATGGTTTAAGCTGCTCGAATCTTCGCTGTTTCACTTTAATTTCTGGGTGGAGTTGCTGAAATTCAAGGTAGCACTCTCTTTGTGTTTTTTCGAGGATGTGCTTAGCATGCTCCACATATTTGCTTTTGCCAGTTCTTAGCCGCACTTTGTCTTTGGATGCCCCTATAGGCCTGCTTTCCTGGTTTGTCCAATAGTCATAAATGAGTCTTTTTTCCTCTTCTTTGACTGCATCAGACCTAACATTTTTTCTGGTGACAAGCCAGCATGCCTCATCACCCCTCAGAACTTTTTCGTGGTGATTTATAGCCCTTGAGACCTGTTGGCGCTTTATACCCATTAATTTCGCGACTTGATTTTGTTGGCGATTTTTTTTGACTGATGAGCCAAAAGCCAAAGATCGAGCTGCAGATGATGCTGCTCTTTCGTCATTGGTTTTGGCTTTCTTCACTCTAGATAGGCCTTCTGACATGCCCTCCAGCAAACTTTGCATGGCCTTTGCATTTTTCTGTTCTTCGTTAGTCCGCAGTACATTGTGTCTCTCCAATATTTTTTTCGTTCTTGGGTTTTTCACCAAATTTTCTAAAATTTCTGCCTTTTTTGCTGGAATTTTAGGAAGGGAAGGAGAAATCTTATCTGTTGCTCGTTTTTTGGTCATTCTATATCTTTCTTTTTCTGGGGTTCAAACATTTATGCGCTATGTGTACCTCTCAATCATGCAATTGATCTAATCCATACTTTTACCCACAATACTTTCTACTGCAAGTGTCTAGCAATAAGACAATAGACAATAGACAATACTTTATTCACATTCTTTTTTTACATGTTTTCATTAAGGATGAATAATTAAAATATACACGTTTTTGCTTAAATTAAATAAGTAAGTTCTATATTAAATATATATTTTAGTTTTAGTTTGGAAACTACAGTTCTGATACCTCATCAGTTTATCATGACCATTAAGAGAATGAACAAAGTTAGGCCCAAGAGATGTAAAGTGACCCTTTTCTTTTGAACTGTGAAGCACTTTGCTCTAAATCATCTGGGTCTACATTGTACATGACTGCATGTACCATATCTCGAGGTATGTTCGAATTCCTACGCCTGCCTGATTTTATTATGCAATGCTCTATAACCAAGTAGCTTTCCTGAACCTTCCATCTCTATCTTAACTGCCCCCTCAACTTCTTCAACAGTCACATTTTGATCAATGCAACTTGAAAATGCTTGAGCCGACTGTCCTCAAGCTCCACGCATACTGACTGAAATCTCTCAAAATGAAATCTAAAATCTCCTGATATTGAAGACCCTCGCTTAAGTATTTTTTCAGAGTGTCTTAAAGTTCTCCATTGTCTATCCAACAGTCATTCCTAATTTTACAACACGCCGCCATGTTTGAAGAAACATTCAACACAAAGCATTGTGGGCTATGGCAGTTTTCAGCTAAGCACTTACAATTTCTATTTTTTTTTTTTGGATTTTGTCAAAGAATTTTGATTTTATCAAACAAAGACACGCAAAAAACACGGCAGTGAATAAAAAAAAAGACATTCCAAAAAAACAAAATTTTAAAAAATCCTTGGGAAAAAAATATCAATATCTATTTAAAATGCAGTATAATAAATACACATTACAAAATTATTGCCAAATTTTGAGCATCAAGCAGAACATGAAATAATTTTAAGAACAAAATTTTAAAGTGCTTACCAATATGAACATTAATTTTCATTCTTCTTTCTCGTCATTTCAATCATTAGCACTTTCTAAATTTTGACATTATATAATTGGTCTTAAAATACACTCTTTCATAAATATGTTTACTACTTGACAAAAAGTAATTGTAAAGACTAATTAATATTTACTTGCTACAATATACAGCGTTGCTTTTTGTTGTAAATATCTCCATTCAGTACATGGCCTGTTGACAAAACTTAATAATTTATCAACACAAAACCATTTTTCTTCTACAAATGTTTATTGCATAATTTTTATACCAAACAAGAAAAGATAACAAAAGATATACTATTAACATATACTATTAACAGTTCTCCAAGTAATGTACTTTTCTTTTTTGTTTTAAAAAGGATGATGAAGAGTGGAGGGTGATGCCATAGAAAATGAGCCAAATGTTCAGTCACATACTGTACATCTCTTTACATCTGATTTGCAATGCTTTTGCAGTTGTAGTTCTTTTTCAGTTTTTTGGACGTTCTTAATTCGCCATAGTGAAGACAAATGTGGGAAATATATACATCTGCATTTATGACAAGTAATAATCGATAATTAATAAGAACTTCTGGTAAATGGTAATCTTGTCTCCATTGGTAAACATATGATAAGCAATCAGAATGGAGAGAGAGATGGTGGTCGGTCACGCTTTTACATACTCCTTGATATTTCTTGCTGTAGGTTGCTTATGTTATTGGACTGGTGCTTTAAACTGGCCATTTCTAACTCTTTATTTTGCTGCATATCGTGGTGACTTGATGCAGCAGTGTTGTTTGTTTGGTGAACAGTTTGAAGCCAATGGATTGTGTGTACCATGCAAAATCTTTGAGTTTAAATCTTTGAGTTCTTACTTCTACATTGAACATTGACAATTTATGCAAGTTAGGCAAAGTATGCCCATGAGCTGAAGCCTTCTTAACCCTTTCCTGCCTAAATTTTCAGAGCATGTGAACTGAAAACAATAGTGCCTAGTTAAAAATCTTGATTTACACACTAGGATTTAGTTGAATCTCTCTAAAAGTATATATTTTTGGAATACTCATGTGACAAGCTTTGCAACTGTGGCCAAGAAAATACAACTCATCGTAACTATTGTAACCTCAAGCCCTGTCAACCAACAGCAAAACAATCTTTTTCCCCCAGAAAATGGTAGACTTCAGTAAAACTCCAAGAATTTTGTAACAATGACTGTATTTCAAGTTGTTTTTATTTCAAACAATTTACAAAACACCATATTTTTGTTTTAGTAACAAAAAACTTCCACGTTTATTGTAGTTATTCCACAGTAACAACAGAAACTTGTATAACTAATTTGAGATTTTTCCTTTTTTGAAGAAAACCAAAGACAACATCAGCTCAATCAAAAAGCACAACAAAGTGTCAAAAACACTAAAAGAAAAATAGAAGATCTTAGTTTTATCCTTTGTACACGTTAATTAGCAAAAAAATCTTGAAAAGGTCACCTGTTGCCATGGTAACAATAATTCATTATTTCATCCTCTACCAAGATATAGTTGAGAAATAAAAGTAAAATAAAAGTAAGTTGTCCTTCTTTGCCCTATTTCTTTTAGTCTTTTCCCTGGTTTTGGTTGGCTCATCATATGCAAAGTCCAACATGGTGTGATACCTGAAAAAACAAGTCTCAGGACACATGGGGCTTTCACAGATTGTGCACTTGAAATATATGTGTACTGACTGCTTGTGCACAACACAATCTCTTATTTCATTTGCCTCACCAGATCTCATAGGATAGTGAAATTGTTGCCTGTTGAACCTCATTTCCTCTGGAAGTGGATTTGATGGTCGACCAGGTTTCTTCACATACGTGTGACCACCAATCAACTGCTCAGCCAGATTCAGTCGAAACTTTAGGTGGGTTGGCTTGGGCTGATGGTGGAGGGGTGCTGCCTGCTCACAAACAAAGGCATCCAAACAACACAATTCAAGACAATGATAAAAAAGGGCTAGGTGTCATATACTTGTCTTGAAAATTAATGTTTTTTGTATGTCCCAATTCTTTGGTCACCAAGATCAACACCCCCCATGTTGCTATTATGTACCTGCACAATCTCTGGGCAGTCAAACTTTTTATTCTCCCACTTGCCATTTCCCTTGACCTTCCAAGTCACTTTATTGACTTGATTGCCAATAGGAATGTGGCAATTAGGTGCACAGGTTTTTGTCTTGCCATGTAACTGCCATTATGTCACCCGTTTGTCAAAAGAGATACTCTCCCCGTTCCAGATTCTTGACAGAGGGCTGCTTGTGGTCCATTATGTCCTTTGGGAGCTCCTTTCGATTTTGTCAAACAGTCCTACAAGGTAAAATTCCTTTCTCTTGCTAGAGAAGAAAAAGTCCACGGCTGTTATAGTAATTGTCAGTGAAAACCCTGTAGCCCTTTCCTTCCAGTGGCTTCATCAGATTTAGCGCAACTTGCTGTGTTTGCTTTTGTTCTGGATTGGCTGACTTCTTTCCCATGTACATGTCGAAATCACAAATGTAGCCTGTTTTGGCTTCGGATAGTGTAAACAACTTGAAGCCAAATTGAATTGGCTTACTTGGCAGAAACTGTTGAAAATATTTCCTTCACTTGAATTTTACCATCGTCTCGTCAATTAAAAGGTTCTGTTGGGGGATATAGTTCTGGCGAAATTGGCACTGTCTTTCACTGATGAAGATTCAGTTTGAAGAGGCAATCATGATCTGCGTGGTCATCAGGCAAGCTGTTGTTGTTGCCCACAAAGTGAATTAAATGCAAAATATTCATAAATCTTTCTCTCAACATTATTTTCCCGAAACCAGGTATTTCAGTGACTTTTGTTTCCCAATGTGAATGAAGCGTTGGGTTTTGGACGGGCCTCATCATGAAATATGTACCAAGCCACGTGACAGCCTTTATTGTCTTTTAAATACGAGCAATGTTCATTCATTAGAGCAGTTCATTTCTCAGTAAATATCACATACTCATTATGCAAGTTAAAGAGACTAAAGTGGTCGTTATCTTACTATAATAACTAAACTGCCACGCATAGGCTGCTTTTAATAATAGCCTGTGTCAAACAAAATATTTAATATATATATATATTATTTGCTGACTTTCACGACCAGTTCTACAATAGATACTTGCCGACCTCTCGCACATTTTACAGAACATCAGATCTTTTTCCGAATCATATCGCAGCCATTCCTGGAAATCTGTATAGTTCAGCCACATCATGTTGAACACATGCACACGCTTGTTTTTGTCATATTCCTTGTTGTTCTGGCGTATTTCATCATCTGTTCTTGCTCTTTTAGCTATAGGTTCTTGTACACTAGCTATATGGCCCCACATGATAGTAGTAAACGGGATTTAAGAGAGCTAATCAAAATAAAATTCCTCTAAAGAAGACATGTCAGGCAGCTGTCATATAAGTGTCAAAATTCGACCCATGCTTTCCTGTGCAGATGGACTATTTTGCTACTACGGCGCAGCGAGGTCACCAAATGAACTCTGGGTAATTTCATTCACAATTCATTCAACATGTGCTATCGTATCATGCCGTCCTACGATTAGCTAGTGAAGTTGAGTAGTTGAGTGGTATTTATCAATTATAATCTGACACATCAGAATTGACACTAAGTCAACAAGCCACACTTCTGTTTACAGATTTAAGGAACAACGATCATGCTTATCGAAAACAATGATCCATCACAGGATACACAAGGAGGCAAACACAAAGTTTTAACCAAAAGATTCTTTATTAAAGTACCGTCTAATGACAATAAAATTAATTATTGTAAACACAGAAAGGTTGGTTTTACTTTAAGTAATACCAAAATCGGGGAACTGAGAAGCGTTCTCACAACACAATCCAATAGTTCCGTAAATTATATCAAACACTTTAATGTAGCGAAAAGCACAACTGCCGAGAAAAGCCGACTGACCTTGCATCCTTCTACATACTATTACGTCATCGTATAAACGATCTGAATCGTATAAAAAAAACGATCCAATCGTATAAAATATACGATGCAATCGTATAAACGATGTATCGTTTAAACGATTCATACGTCATCGTATAAAACGATCCCAATCGTACATCGTATAAAACGATAAAAAAAACTATTGTATACGATGTGACGGAATTGATCACCAGTTCCGTGCGCATAGCCTAGAGAGAAAGGAGATAAAATCTAGATTTAGATGTAAGGTAATGTAACAATGGATTTTGTGTGAGCCAATCACAGTGCGAAGCATTTCTTTTGTCTGTGAGCCATATCATATGACATCACAGCTTCAACAGCTTGCAATCTGTCGCACATGGGTGAAGTTTTCAGCTGAAGGCGAAATCTTGGCAGAAGAACAGAAGTAGTCTATAAAGGTTAATTGCCAACCAGCCAGACAAGCGAAGATGCGAGTCTGGCGAGGCAGCAGCATCCTAGAGCCGATGTACATGTAGAAAGCAGGGAGAAAAGATCTCAATTTGGTTGTAAGGTAGTGTAACAATAGATCTTGCGTGAGCCAATCACAGCACGAAACATTGTTAAAGCATGAGCAAACAATGGCTTTTTCATTTTATCAAAGACATTTTATCTGACAAGTGTCAGAATTGATGAAAGTTGCTGTAAAAGAGAAACATTTTAATATGCAAAACAAAATGTTACAAGAAAAGTTTTTATGTTTGAATGGTTTTCACTCGTAAAGTGCGCGCTGAGATATTTCAATTTCTTTCTCAAACAGTAAAATGAGAGCGTCAGTTCTCAGTACTTGTACAGCTTAGTTTTATAAGAAATAGTACACAAACAGCGGTGACGAACATTATGGTTTGAAGTTGTCTTTTACTTTATGTTTCTCAAAAGTGGGATCACTCTAAAAACTTGGCAAGAGGGCGATCTCACTATCACTGTAACATAAAGTAGACATTGTTAATCAAGGATTTAAAGCCATCTTTAAATGATTATGTCAGCTGCGACAAGCTGTGTCTTTATCAGTTTTGTATTTTATTTCAAATTGTCACCTTTTTGTTATTTCAAAATAGTTAACAAGTTAGACGTTCCTGTATGTTTTAAAAATTCAAGTTCTTTGCTATTAACCATCACTTCTGATGATGTATGTAGTAGCATACGAAACGTCAAGTAAAAGATAATTTCAACCTATGTGTATATTTTTTAA
>JAOBAY020091226.1:0-10093 GCA_025331085.2 Zoanthus sociatus
CTGTTACCTTTGAAGCTCCTCGATACCACAGTCATTTTAAAAACGGAAATTCCATTTCATCGATATTCCCGAAACTAAGAATATTCGTAAGAATATTTTCAGCCTAGAATCGGCCAAAAAATAAGAATATCCAGCCTCGGTCCGAAAAACAATATTTCTAGAAAAGTAAAAGAGCGCATAACCTTAACATAAAACTATAACTTAACTTAAAAGTTAAGCTAATGACTTAATCAAAATTGTTGTCTTTACCGTTTGAAAATAAGATCTTAATGATTTTGAGAATGAAGCAACACAAACTTACAAAATATTACTATTAGTCATTACTGGTTTTTATGATAAATCAAAGGTTCTGTGGCTGTGACTCAATTCATGGTTAAGGCCAAATAAAATAAATTCCCGGTTTCTCATCAGCGCCCGCATTGCAAAAAAGCCGCCGCATCAAATTTTCTTCTTTTTTCTTTTACATATAAATAATAATACTAAGACAAAATTAAAACTTTCAACATTGGTTTGATGAAATCTTTTCCGTAAATATCAATAAAGAGTTGCTGTTTTTTCTTAATTTTCAAATAGTATGTTACCCTTACCCACATGCTAATTGTTACTGTAACTGGTAAATCTCCTTAAAAAAAAACGCATGCCTCATTTTCTTTTTAAAAAAATTCTGATGAGAAACTGGGAATTTATTTATTTGGCCTAAATAATAAATTTTGCCATTGCATTAACCTTTTCAGTCCCAATAATATCGTTGAATTCTCCCAACTTGAGCCAATACTTTTCATTGTACAAGTTTGAGAGAATTTTACTTTTCATCTTCATTTGTTTTATCAATTCATTTTCTCACTACAAAATGTCTTATTTTGCGTATGTTAGGTAAGGAGAAGTTGGGTGTTTAAAGTGACTGGGACTGAAAGGGTTTAAACTAAAAAGCTAGTAGCGTTCATGAAACAAATATATAGGAATATATAGAAATATATATAGGGAGTCGGGTTGGCGTAATGGTCATCATTCGCGCCTCCCACCTCTACGACCCGGGTTCGTATTGGTATGATAGAGATGATCTTCGTATTTTTTAGGGAAGTTATTTTATTGAAACGGTATTTTTTAGGAGTGCAAAACCAAACGACGAAGTCATTTTTTTGGTTTCCTCCTGTTTTAGAATATTTTTAAATATCATTTGTTACTATGAGGTATTTTTTAGGGTCGAGAACTTTAACGCTTTGGTATTTTTTAGGGTATTTTTTCCCCATTTCAGGATCTGCCGGAGTTTAACCCTCAACTCCAAAGCTTTTTTCCAGGATTTTTATGGACCGTGCTAACCTTTTTTCATTCAACTCAGTTAAACTATGTAAGTGAATTACATAACAATAAAACGTTTTCTTCTGTTAACCACTAACATACACATTTGCCTCAACAACTTTCCTACCAGGACACTGATCCGCTGCACAAGCCTTGACCTCGACGCTGTCTCCCTGGCATTTCCTCCCTCCGTTTGAAAACGGTGGATTGGTGCAAGTACGAGTGCGGTACCGTGTCCCTCCTCCACAGTTCTTTGTACATTCTGTGTAAGGTGTCCACTGACTCCAATTTCCATCAATCGGACCTAAAGGGCAAACAGATTTGATTAACAATTAAATTAAAAGTAGGAAATGAAGCAGCTATCGATCAACTTGAGCGCTTTCATTTTTCCACAGAGAAGTTTGAAATCTTATTGAACAAGACTTTAGGAAAACAATTAATTACAAAAACTAATTATTGTGCTAAAAGTCAACGTTTCGTTACCTTTCCGGCAACATTGTCAGGTCACTAAACAATTATTTAAATAAACTTTTGTTCTTTTGTCTGCTACAAATCTGAGCCGAACACTCAAAGGCCACATGTTTTACTCTAAATTTTGATTTGTCGACGAATAGAGAGACGATTAGTTTCGGAACATTCTATTGTTTACGCGTGATACTTTGATCCACCACAACAGAACTTAAACTAAAGTTGCACAAGCTAAAAGGAAAAACTGTAACAAAGTCTGCTTCCATAAAAAATGTTTACACAGCGTGCGTTTGATTAATGATGAACTTATAGCAAACATACTAGAAAACTTATGCTATTAAGAAGATAAGCTAAAGCTAAATCCTTTACGAGCCATGGTGGCCCATGGAGCCGGCGCTTATCTCCGGTTTCTGTAGTGTTAAGCGGTTGAGAGTCTTTGATTCTCCCTGGACGGGACACTAATCCATCGCAGTTTAGATCCCATCAGACGCTAGTACTCATTTACCTACCCTGAAAGGATGGAAAGCTGAGTTAGCTTAGGCGAGAAAGAAGGTCGCACAAATCAGTTCAAATCTTAGCAGCGCAGGGGATCGAACTGCGGACCCTGTGGTCGGAAGGCAGAGATCTTACCAACTGCAACAACCACGCCTGCCCATCAAGAAGATAAGGAACCCTCTTAATTATCATTTACCTGCACAAGGTCCTCGATTACACTCCTTGATATCTACACTTGAGCCAATACAATCCATCCCTCCATTTGCGGGAGGCGGGTTATTACAATTCCGAGTGCGTACTTGAATTCCTGTGCCGCACTCAACTGAGCAGGCAGAGAATGGCGTCCAGTCGCCCCAAGTGCCATCAATCACATCTATGGTATAGAACGGTTCAAATTTTTATTACACGTTTTAATCACATAAAGCCCTATGCTAATTTATTGCCATATGATGCATGGAGATTCGTTTAATCACTGGATGTTGCAAGTGTCTAGCTTCGTGGGAAAAATATAGGGATTCACGATGTTCAGAAACGTGCTAGAGCACACTTTTTGGCTATGAATATTAGCCAAACTGATTCTATCCTGCATTTTTAAATGTTTTGGTGATAAGGTAAGGAGGGGGACTTAACTCCCAAATCAACAAAACACTTTTTGATTTGGGGAATGTACCCCAACCCCCTTTCCCCCATCATCCTCTTTCCATCCTGCTCTGCCACCACTGCTTAGGGAAACACAAATACATTTCATTGAAAGTGAATGAGCCCATAGACGAAGCAAGGCATCCAAGCAGTTTATAAGGCTTAAAAGATCTTAAAAACCTTTTAAAAGGCTTTTGGTTTATTGGAAAATTAAACTTATATTTCATCTAGTCTTTAACCAATCGTTTCATTTTGGAAAACATTTAGGTAACTTAAATTTGTACACCTCACTAGATTTTTAAAGTACCTCTTTTCCAGTCACTTACTTATAAAACAATATGTTTATAAAGTCAGTTAAGTAGTGAGCTAAAAGGTTATGGAGACTTCTAGTGATTAAGATGGTGATGATGACAACTATGAGGATGCCGGTGGTGATGAAAGTGATTATGAGGAAGGAGAAGAAAACACGAATCATTTTGTCCCAAATTGCCTGAGATTATTCAAAAGTAACACAAAATGTGTTTGTCTTTGAATAACACCATCTGTACCACTCTAAGGAGGACGAAAACCTTTCACATGGCGGACAGACAAACATAAACACAGATATGTCTCTCAGGGCTACTGATTTAACATCCTTATCCGAGAAGACGTGATAGTCTAGCCATATGCAGATGTTACAGCAAAGGCAGCTTTTTCTCCCCAATTATTTTAAAATCGTGAGTGCTTTTCTGGCCGAGAATTAAGCCCGAGCTTCCCGCACGATAGACTAGTACCTTACAAAACTAACCAGACGCCGGGTGGCTGAATGAATGAAAACAACCTTAACATACCAGGACATCGATTAGTGCTGCAAGCTCGCGTCTCTGTTTTCGGTCCAGGGCAAGGTTTACCACCATTTTGAGGAGCAGGGTTAGTGCACGTTCGTTGACGGTATTGTACCCCTCCACCACAAGTCACGCTACACGTGCTGTAAGTTCGGCTCCACGAGCTCCAGTTACCATCAATGACAACTAAATAAAATCATCAGTCATAGGTTAGTGAAAGGTATTGCGCTGGATTGTTGAAAACAACAACAAAAACAACAACAATAACACCAACAAAATAGTGCAAGATTCCTCGTTAAAAGTTCTTCCTATTTCGGTTATTAAATCCCTTTTATTATGTTGCTTTTACAATTCTTTAACAACGTATGTCTCTGCAAAAATAAAACAACTAAAATTTTTAGCAAATTATATTATTACTTAACAAACAACCGAGCATTTTCTAATTTATTAAATAATTTGAATGTACGGATAACAATAAAACATTTAAACATAAGAAGTACACTCTTCAGTCATACAGCTCAAATACAATTATCAAAAACGTTGAATAAATTACTGTTTTGTCTAAAGGTGTCTGAAGACAAAAAGAACTTAAGGTCACAACTTTCAATTTTCAATATTATCTCTTAAGAATTGTATTTTATACCTGGACAATCTTGGATATTGCAGAATCTAGTCTGGGTCGGTGAGCCCAGACATGGCATTCCGCCGTTTGACGGAGGCGGGCTGGTGCAGGTTCTTTCACGAGACTGTGTTCCCCTCCCACAAGTCTTTGTACAAGTACTATACGAACTCCATGTACTCCAGGACCCTGGTACACCGTCTGAATAGGGCAATTAGAGCAATAGGGTTAATTAATTATTTTAGTGTTAAATTGAATTTCCAGCAATCTAAAAGTCTTTTCATCAAAAGTAAAAAAAAAAAAAATAATAACTTCTGTATGCCATAGTATCGACTGGCGAGAGAAATTGAGAGCGAGAAGTCTTGAATTGAGCGAGGAAACAAAAGAGCAACGAAACTTTTCGGATAAACAATTATTAAATTTAGTCACCAAATAACCAACGCTGATGATACACCAGCGACTACTGGTCGAGTGAAACTATCAAACTGATACGTCAAATTCATTTCTTCTTACCTTTGAAATTTTTTATAACACCTGTTTTTGCTATTTTAGTTTTCTCTGGAATTCTTTTTAAATAAAAGTGTTTAATTCCTGTTGTAAAACGCCTGCAAAGCGGGAAAAAGGGACGCCATATTGCACTACGTGTTTACATCATCCCTCCGACCTTATCTATTAAACAATTAGACCTAAAGGACGAATGGACTACGAGTCAATGGCCCGTGAGGCCGTAGGCCGAATGAGCTGTTCAATCTCGTAGTCCATGAGGCCGAGAGGTTTAAATGATTTAGTATAAACCTACTAATGGGTCAAAAAAGGGTGTGCAAATTTAATTATCAATGAGATCCTCTGATATTAAAGTAAAACGGTGCTCATTACTATTTTGATCCGCTATCTTTTCTCTAATAGTAGGCTATCACAAATAGACCTCTAGTAGAGTAGCCAATCAGAATGAAGGATGCGTGTTAGACCGTTGGTAGGTTTATACTAATACCTGATAGATAGAGAGTATGGTAGACAATCAGATTGCAGTATTTGCGATAGACAGTGACTAAATTTTTTACTAAATATAGTTAGTATATTATACCACACAACTGAATAGTACTTTCCGCACACGCTGATTGGCTAGTTCGGAGGTGATTAGCAATTACTATTTACCTCCGAGCAGCAGAAGAAAAACAAACGGCTTCCCGTTTTGCTTCGGTTTCAAAATGTTACAAATAAAGTTACTCATTGGTCCGCTAGTTACTCAGCTTGTGTGGTTTATACTACAACAATTATTCACCTCAGTGTCAGCGAAAGTGGTGGATGATACCTCGCCGCGAATCCACCACTATTCTCTTCCACTTTGGTGAATAATTGTTAATTATTAGTATATTCTACCCAATTGTTGTTTCTTTCGTGAGGCGATCTTCAAATTCTTGTAGTAGTAGTCGTTATTGTAGTTCTACAGCATTAGTATTAAATTTCAGTGCTATCAAGTACCTGAGCAGGGTTGAGGATTACAGATTTCGGCTTCTCTTCTTTTTCCAATGCATGGAAAGCCTCCACGAGATGGCTGTGGGTTGTTGCACTGGCGTTCACGGAATCGCACTCCTCTGCTGCAGGTTTTAGAGCAATCACTATAATCTGTCCATTGTCCCCAGTTGCCGTCAACTCGGCCTGTGATTCAAAATGAAATCAAACGCTTGTAAATACTTTACTTTTAATTAAAGCGCTTCCTCCCCTTTTTATACATTTAAGTTTATTTTCCAGTTATGATAAGGAGGTAAAATCCTAGGAGTACAAAATCCTTCCCTCGAAGTTAAAATACTAAAAAAAAAAACGCATAAAAATGTAAAGATTTAAAAGACGAAGTTTTTGTCAATTCTAAGGCTCCAATTACTTGAAGATTTGTAGCCTATCAAATTGGGCTAGAACGATAGCGAAAGGATACTCAACTGGCTGTATGCAAACGTTCCCGCTACGGAAGCTCCTTTGTCTGACAAACGCAAGGGAGCAACTTCCGCTGCATATAGCAAGCGTGGGCAATTTTGTCAGCCCAGACTGAAATGTCGTTGTAACTATATTCCTATTTTTGTACCGTTTTTGGTTTTTACCAGGCTACGAAAGCATGGAGAAAATGTTTAGTTTCTTTTTTAAAATTGTTATTTTCCAACTAAACAAAGAGAATGACGAAAATAAAACGCTTACGTACAGTGTTATTTCTTTCATGAAACTGTAAATTCACACAACTTGAGACAGCCAATCATATTGCTCACTTTATTTCGTACTTCATAGAGCCACGAAGACACACTTGTTGACCAATCAAAACGCACGTACTATCCAAATTATTTTATAATTTTAATTTTATGGTTTCACATGGCAAAAGACAAAAAAAATTGCTAATTTATGTGTAATTTGGCCATTTGCTGGTGCCTGAGCTCATCATGAAGGGCTAAGGAGGCTTAAACCTTGCCAGTTTCAAAAAATTGTTCATGTGCACTGTGAATTTGACAAAAACTTTGGCACGATTGGTTCCATCAGCTAACAGTGTGTCATTCATGGACATGGGGCCAAATTAGCAAACGTGCCTGGCCTCAACAGCTGCTTTCTGCATTTCTGTAATTTCTCTAAGGTGGACTGAGACCTTTTACATAACAGACACACAAATAAACACAGATATGTCTCCGAGGGCCAAAGATTTACTGACCTTATCCGAGAAGACGCGAAGGCTAAGCATTTGCATATGTTAGAGCAAAGGCAGCTCCTTATTCTCAATTATTTTATAACCCTGAGTTTTGGTCCGGCCGGGAATTGAACCCAAGCCAATTAGGCAAACCAGGCGGCGACCAAATTATTTTTTAAGTAGCTATCATATTGCAGACCTGACGAGTACTTTTGCATCAAATGATCTAGCATTTAATTGTAGAATGAGAGCTAACTGGTAAAGGATCCATGTCATGTTATTTTAGCATCGTTTTAAAATCCTAAATATGTCTTTCCCTCAACTGAATTCCAAAAATAATATTCCAGGTTTGTTATTTAAAACTATATTATGAAGTTTATTCTCTTTCCTGTAATTTGTTGATACGGATGGCAAGGATGGAAATGGATTGAAACTTGAAAACCTTGATGCTATTTCAACAAAAAACTTACTAAACTTATTGGTTGCTCTTCATTTTAAAACATTTCATTAGATATTCACTCAGTTTATCAGGAACTTAGCATAGAACTAATAAGTGAAAACCAGTGGCGAAAAATGGCCCCAAACAGTAAATCCGTCGTGACATAGTCCCTCTAGAATGATTGGCTTGAGTACTGAACAAATCAATATTAAACTCTCATTCTAATAAGCCTCTCTGTATATCATTTCTGTCAATATTGCAATTAAATTGTTTAGCTTTACATTATGTGCTTATACTTACTTGCAGTAACAATAACAACGAATCCCCCAAAATATACACGATGTATTGTTTTCACTCATTCTCAAACATTCTGCCACAAAAATTATTAATAATTGTGTGACAGAACGAAACAGTCGATGCCATCGGTAACAGCCGATGGTAGTTACTGTTTTATGGTACAGCATCGACGGTTCCAAATGGCATCGACTGTTTTATGGTATGGCATCGACGGTTTCAAATGGCATCGACTGTTTTATGGTATGGCATCGACGGTTTCAAATGGCAACGACGGTTTACAAAAGAGAAAATTGATTCGCCGGACCGTACCTAAAACCCTTTCAGTTGGAATTAAAATGTAGAAACCATTTTGATGTCAAAAAATGTCATCTGACAAACAATTACAAGAGGCACCAATTCAAGCAACAAATTCAAGTTAAATATAGAGGAAGGGGGAGGGGAGAGGGGGGGATATAGCCTAACCTGGACAGGAAGGTAGTCCACAACGTCGGGATATAACGTTTTCTCCTTGACATTTTTTCCCTCCATTTGAGGGGGGAGGGTTGGTGCAAGAGCGTGTCTGGAACTGAAATCCTCCACCACAAGTCTTAGTACACCGACTGAACAAGGAGTAACTGGACCAGCCGCCGTCCACTGGCACTGTGGTAAATGATAAAAAGAATCAATGGAACTAATAACATTTAATAAAAACAAATAACAAGTTCTTATCTCATTAGATGAAAGCTAAACTAATGAAGTTTTTAAAGAGTTGTTTTAAATTGGATTTACAATGTCCTTACATGCCACATAAATTCCCGTTTTAAAAACCTTTTTCATTAGGCTGCAAAAATGTGACTGAATGTAACTTTGCTCATGACAGACTAGATTTATATATATAAATCAAGACTAGATACTTGAATATACGAGAAACCCATCCTAGAATAATTTATATATAGAATCAACAGAAAGAAAAACATGTTGTCACAGATGGGATTCGAACCCACGTCCCCCGGATTACTAGCCGGGTGTGATGACCACTACACTACCGCGACAACCATGCTGGCAACATAGCTATCTTACGGTGTGTTGATCTTAACGTGGGTTTTCCCGGGCAGTTTTTCTTTCAAGGGTCGGATGGGAAAGCCTATAACTCCATATTCATGCCTTTCCACCTAAGGATCAAGTAAATGATTCAACAGATATATAATATCAACTTAGGAATCAGCTATGCTGGAGGATCCGAAAAAATACAGGCTTATTGAAATAATAATTACTTGAATATACGGGAAACCCATCCTGGAATAATTTATATAATTATAGAATTAACAGAAAGAAAAACATGTTGCCACAGATGGGATTCGAACCCACGTCCCCTAGAATTCGACCAGCCATCCAAGCAGAAACCAAAGCGAAGAAGAGGCAAAAATATCACCTGGTATAACCCACACTACAGTGCAAACGTAGCCACCAACATCGGCCAAAAGTTCCTTAAAGCTGTCGACAAGTTCTCCAACAAAGACCACCCACTGAGAAAAATTTTTAACAAAAATACACTCAAGATCAGCTACAGCTGCATGCCTACTGTAGTATTAAATCTATCATAAATTCTCATAACAAGTCCGTACTGAATAAAGAAACCTGATCACAAGAAACTAATTCAGCAAAAACATGTAACTGTCGAAAAAAGAACTCATGCCCACTATCCGGCAACTGCCTAGTAAAAAATGCCATATACCAAGCAACAGTCAGAAGAGATGACACCAACGTAATAGAAACTTATATTGGCCTTACCGAAAACACATTTAAAGTCAGCTACAACAACCACACTAGCTCATTCTGCAACGCCAACAAGAAACACGCTACGCAACTCAGCAAATATATTTGGCAGCTAAAGGACCTTAATGTAAATTATTCTATAGACTGGAAAACCATAAAACAATGCAAACCATATTCAATTACTACTAAAAGATGTAACTTATGCCTACACGAAAATGAACTAGTATCGTCATGCCGGCATCGCAAAAAACATTTACTATGTAAACAATACCTTTCTCATCTGTTATTGACGTTATTTATTTACTTATTTTTTCTCTCCAGTAATTTGAATAAAGCTATTGTTTGATCTAGAGGCTATTGTTAAACCTGTAACCAATTGTACATTGATGCTAATACTGTCTTTTATTGAATGTCAATCCCAAAGATAAATCAGTCACCTGAAGAGTGCAGCAATGCTGCATGAAACAGCTCTGTAGCGACGAAATGACTGGATAGATTGTGTTATATATTTCTAGAAAGACAACAGGAAAGGGGTCTCATGCGTTGAAGGGTAGAGGTAGCTACAATAAGTTAAACTGTTATTTCTGCTGAAA
>JAOBAY020091236.1:0-10093 GCA_025331085.2 Zoanthus sociatus
AGCTGTTCTACAGTTTACACGAAGAGAATGGTTTTATAGTAAAGTTTATTCTAAGGAAATAAGACCATGACCTTGTGTCATGACCTACCTGAGTTTAAGCATTTGCATGTGACCTTTTAGTTCACAAAAATTACCAAAGCATTTGCGTATTCTTTACAATCAGTAAATCTTAAATCTAGGTATTTATATCGTCAATTAGACTCTTTCTCTTCGCGTAAACAACTTAATTAGTATGAGGTTTATTTGTATAATACTGTGATAAATCTATTCAATCGTTTTTTCTTAATTAGATAAATGCTAGGAAAGACCGCGCGGGTTTTTATCTCAAGAGTCAGAATTTGTTTCACTACGATATGTTTCGAGCCAAATACAATTCAAACAAAAAAAAAGTGCATGATCTGCCAACCCAGAGGTTTTTCTTAATCTATGTAACAAGTGGACAAATAAAGTTATACAGTCTGCGAAATTGCCTCAAATGAAAGAAGAGAGGTTTTGTGACTGGAAGCAAAGAAAATGCTTCCGATTCACTTTTTAGTAACTTTTCAGAATGAATTTCGGACAAACCTCATATCATGAACCTAGAGAAACACCTAGTCTAAAATGTTAACCCATAAACAAACATTTTACTTGGTCACATTTCCCAAAACCCGGATTTCATAAACACTTGTAAAAAGGGATACAAAACACCCTTATCTATGTACACGCCCTTTGTTGCACCGTTCTCTAATGCACTTTTTAGACACTGAAATAAATAGATTTAGATTTAGCGTCCACAACATGGGTAGAACTGTTCGATAGTTTTCATAGTTTTGGCATGCAAGCAAAAATAAAAATTATACCAAAAGAATCCTATAGAACCATACGTTTTTGCAGATATAAAGATTGTAGCTTTTCTTGCAGTGAATCAACACATTAGCTTCTGCATGAAAGCAATTTTTAATGTCAACAAGAAAACTTTCTGCATATGTTTGAAAATCATTTTTTACTAACACTGCTTATCCTTATTAAAGGGTCCTTGAAACAACTCAAAGCGGTCTAGCGAGTTGCTTCTTCTCAGCCACACTTTAGCCGAAGAGTACTATCAATTAATTTCCTTAACAAAATATTATAAAACTAATTTGTTCATGTATGGATGCATTTCAAGTCAGTTTACATGTTTTTATATGTTATATATTAGC
Source organism: Zoanthus sociatus (assembly GCA_025331085.2). Lineage (NCBI taxonomy): Eukaryota > Metazoa > Cnidaria > Anthozoa > Zoantharia > Zoanthidae > Zoanthus > Zoanthus sociatus. The sequence goes on from JAOBAY020091236.1 coordinate 1,179, forward strand.
GCTATGTTTTCGATATCTAAACTATTAGACAACAATGATTCGTCGTTTGATTAAGGAAATCTTGAATCACTGATATGGCTTTAGTTAGAAGCCGTTTAGAGGGAATAGGGATATCACTCCACGTATAGAGATACAAGTTTTTAAGAGGAATGAAAACATTCCCTTTTTACATTAGGTGAGGCATGTTTCACTTGGTACTGAAGTTCCTGACTCAAAATGGTCTTTAACGTGCCAGCCAGATGTAACCACTAAACGTGACTCCCTAAGGAATATACCTTGGTTAACTAAGATAGAAAATACACTGAAAGCCTTTCATCCAAATTAACGCGCGCAATAACTCAGTACATATATTTCATTGTTTCACATTTTAACTCTTTTTTTCCAAAGAATGACAGACGGCAAATGATCACAACAAACGTTTGGGTCCGACAGGTAAGAAAACTATTGAAATGAATGCATTCAATACGTTTAAAGGAATGTAAGATGTCTCCGTTTGTCTCTCTTTTCCGCTGTGCTTGTAGTGATGAACAATCGTTAAAGCTGTCACAGATAAATTCATTTGCATCATCCAACGAAAGAAATGAAAACTAAACATTTTGAAAGACTAGCTAGAGTGCCCATTGGAGTCCTCTCGAGAAAATATCATATCATGACAAAAAATGAGTATTTCTATTTGATAATTAGTATTCAACGTTTTCATCCGACTTTCTTAATTCGAAAAGATTTTACTTGATTTTCAACTAACAGATTTGGAAAAATCACCTTCTCCGATGGAACCCAGATGAATACGAAGGAATCAAAGCAATACGACTGGACCCAAACCAATTGTGGATACCAGACATTGTACTGTACAACAGGTTTGTCATTACTATATCCACTTGATGAAATATTTTCAGTAATGAAATCGATCATCTGTGGCACATCTCTGCTTTCCAACCACAAGGTCCCCAGTTCGATCTCGGCAGTTTTCCAAGATTCGAATATTTGTGTGACCTTTTTTTCCGCCTAAGCCAACTCAGCTTTCCATCCTTCCGGGGTAGCTAAATGAGTACCAGCGTTTGCTGGGAGCTAACATGCGATGGATTAGTGTCCCGTCCAAGGGGAGTCAAAGACGAGCTCATTCGCTTAACACTACAGAAACCGGAGATAAGTGCCGGCTCCATGGGCCACTACGCTTGTAAAGGATTTAGCTTTTTTTCATAAAAACAACCCTGTCCCTCAAAGTTTAAACTTCTAACCAAAAGTATACGTAATTACTTCAATAAAAACTGGACATGCAGGTTCCTTTGGATATTGCTGTCAACTTTCAATTCTTTTTTGATAGAACCTAGAGTGCACTTTGTAACACGGAAATTTTTTTTTCTGTCTATGGTTTATTTTTCCTTTCATTTTTATTTCTAACTTCTAACAGCTGAAAACAATTGCATGTTCTTTGTTTCTAAAACTGGCTAACGTTTCATTTTCGACTGGTGTAGTGCCGATAGTGCATTCAGCGGTGGAACCGAGAAATACAAGACGCCAGTGATTGTCGCAGCTGATGGAACAAATCGATGGTATTGTCCAGCTTCATTCACAAGCACTTGTAAAATTGACGTCACATACTTTCCGTTTGACAGACAAATTTGTAAAATGAAGTTTGGATCGTGGACATTCGAGGTAAAAGCTATCATTTCGTTTACTAAACGTTCGAATTCAGTTTAAAACAGGAAGTTATACAATCCTGAAAAATTCACGAAGGCCGCTAATACATCTAAAAATACATTTGTTAAATAGCGTCATACCTAAATTGGTTTAAAGCCAGTGTTGAGCCGTGTACGGTCAATACATCTGCCAACGTTGTATCAGATGATTGCCATCGGTCGAAAATAGTATAGAAATGACGAAGACTGGTAATGGCCAATTGAAATATTGTACATACAGCCAAACATTTATTATTCACGTTGTAACGTCAGTCACAGCAATAATATTTATATTTTAATTGTTATAACTTCATATTATGGAGTTTTGAAAGATTAAAGTCCTGGAGGGGCTATTCTAATCAATTCTAGAAACCTTTTGGTAAAAGCCAACATTTTCCCGCCAAATAAAGTTATTATATTAGTGGGATAAGGTAACCTATTGTACTTTCTATGTTTGATGTAGGTTGTAGAGCTGGATATGACAGCAGAGGATTCCCCAACGTATTCTGCTAAATATGTGAAGAGTGCCGAGTGGGATTTAGTGAACGCCTTAAAGGTTCGAAGTGCTGAGCAATACGAGTGTTGTCAGCACCCTCTTGCTGACGTCACTTTGGTGATTGAGATGGAGCGCAAACCTCTGTTTTACGTATTTAACCTGGTAGTTCCATGTATGATTATCCTGTCCATGATCCTCCTTGGATTCTTCCTTCCACCTGAGTCGGGAGAGCGTATCACACTCAGCATAACTGTGTTACTAGCAATGGCTGTCTTCTTACAGCTGGTGGGAGAAAGTCTACCACGAAATTCTGAGACTATTCCCTTATTAGGAGTGTTTTACATTATTATAATGGCCGAGATTTCAATCTCTTTAATTTTGACCTGCTTCGTACTCAATATACATTACCGCGGTGCAAGTAACTCAAGTATTGAAGTTCCAATCTGGGTAAAGATCGTCGTTTTACAGTGGCTAGGTTACATTCTGTGTGTTCGACGTCCTAACGAAAGGAGAGCAAAAACAGAAATGCATCAATCATTTAACAGAAGACCATACGATGAACTCAAACGAAAAGGGATGATGATTAACGATTATGAGATGGCATATTCACCGTCAATAAGCTGTCACTGTAACCGCTGTGCCACTACAAAAGGGAATTTTCACCACATAAACAGCCCTGAAGAGACAAGACTACTCGATGGTAGATTTATTGCGGCTACTTCTCCACTTGGTTCACAGAGGGGGCTTCGCGAGAGGACAGTTGACACAAAAATCTCTGAGGAAATTAAAGTTTTGGCAGACAATATTCGCCATCGGGAACGCATTGAATATAACCAAGAAGATTGGAAATATTTCGCTATGGTGCTCGATAGGTTATTTTTCTGGATGTATTGTACTACTATTCTTGTTTCCACACTTACAGTGTTCCTACAGATTCCTCCTCGTACCTCGAATTTCCTGTAATAGCAAGGCCATCAACACAATGTCTTGCCACCTCGTTCCAGGGCTTTTCCCTATGGTGGTGGAAAGTTCCTGGGAACGAAGTCGAATGCCTTGTAAAGAGTTACAAAACAGGAATCCTGTGCGAGGTGAGATATACACCAACAGCTGGAGATAAGTTGTAGATTGAAAAGCTCTTTTTAGAAGCTGATTGTAAAAATTGTTACATGGTAACTTCGCAGTTGAATGTTGTCTGTGTGCTAGATTCTCCTCTGAACAACACAAAGAGTAAAACTACAAAGATTTTTATCAAAGTACTTTAAAACAAAATTGTCATAATAAATCTCTTCTTTACTGTCACTAAGGCAAGATTTGCTGATACTGAGCTTTGTTTAACCACAGTAAACTTTATAGAGACGTTTAACAGTTCTCCAGCAACTATAAGTTAATAAAAAATGCTATATTTTTCATTTGAAAATAAATTAAATAAATTCAGTTTTTTTCAGGCTTAACATGTATATAAAGACAACATGTATTGAAAATAAAGCATATAATAACTTCAGTTACTCAAAATATACTCCACACTTGGTTTTTGTGAATAAAATCTTCCCATCAGGCCTGTGTCCAACAACACTTCCTCAACGACGCTAATCTACAGCCTTGGAATATTTTATTTCTGTTTACTGTTTGGCAATCAGACAAAAACACAAATGGTTGCGAGGACTGGCATATCTTGTATTTGATCTGAGAAAGGAATCGGCTATGCTTGTTTCTAGCCCATCGAACAATAATGAGAGTCTTCAGAGCTTCTCCAGCTGTCATCTTCTGGCTCATACATGATGACGCGAGGCTTTACAGAGACTTAGCGCCGGATCAACGGCTTCCTGAAAATAGCTTTTTTTATTATTACTTGTTTTCTGTCTTCTTGTCTTAACTAACTCAGTTATCAAAGGCTCCGGTAGTAATAATAATACGACTCTCTATCGGGGAACTTAGAAGAACCCACACACATCTATCGTAAAGAGTAGGGTGGAGATCCCGATGTTGTGTGGTCTGTCTCTTCTAATTCTACTGAGAGCATTATTAATATATAAAAATATTTGAGGCTCTCAACTGCCAGCTCTGTAATTGTTTGTAAAACACATTTGAACATTTATATGAATAATTGAATTTATTGTGTAAATAATTGAATTTATTTAATTTATTAATCTATAATGATGCAGCCAAGGAAAGTAAGTGAATCGAGTCTTCACTTTACTCAACTAAAACAAATTGTTAAAATGGGCTGGTTAGGAAACTCAGCAAACTACAAACTCAAACAAGGTTACAATGTTTCTTTGTTTCATGTTGTGTGCACGGTTACATACAAAAAAGCTGCAAATCTGGTGAATAAATAAGACAAATGGAACTGAGCAAAACAATTTTGCCCCCAGAGACGCCTGAAACTTTCAAAAATTGGCGTTACAAATGTCGCGTATTTGGTACTTTCACATTGTATGAGGGCCTGGATTTTAGCCCTTAATTGTTATAACTGCAAAATAAGACCTTAATCTATGAAAAGAAAGACCAAACTGTAAGTAGTACAATCCCAAAGTTTGGTGTTTAACGGATCAATAGCTAGCAATTTAGAGCTGTTTAATTTTGAAATATAAAAATTTCCAAAGAAATGTATGACACTTGTGACAGTATTGTCCGTAAACCATGTAAAACGTAAAAAACAATCCGCTCGTACTCAACTCCACGCTTTGGTGACCTATGGCCCAATCTCTTTTTCAAATATCGAGCCCGCGTTCCTTCTGCCAGCATTAAGAAACGGAGCTCTGGAATAATCCATTTTCCGGAAACCCAGGCGGTCAAAAGCGAAAGTGCGAATCATTTCCATGATGCAATTCCATTTTCATTAAGGAAATAGGGTAAAGCAAAGACATTTTAGAACAACAACAAAATTAATTTTAGAGACAGTCGCCATAAAAAAGAAAGATGTATTAGCCATGTTGTTTACTAGACTAGATATGGCGAAAAACAACACGGAATAATCTGTAATTTTGCAACAAGCCCGACAGATTTTAGTTTTGTGGTCGTTTGCGGTTTTTGCTGGCATTCTTTTAGCCAAAAGCTCTTAAACGAGATTGGGTTTGGCCAGAACCTACAGGCGTCCACTCAACCGGCCTCATCCGGGTAACTAAAATACAAGTAACAAGAGCATGCCCCAACCAAGCTCGATCCCACACGCATATAGCGGGGCCTTAGCCTTATAAGCATGCAGTTCTCTAAAGTCCCCACTTTTTGAAACTCTTTGCTTCTAGCTATAAAAGCTATACAGAGTTGATGAGTCCTGATAGCCAGGCAACAGCTGTGTAGTTACTCCGGAGAAGCCGGATGTGCGCATGCGTCTAGGTTAAGGCAAACCGTGGAGTTTGAGCAAAGGTGGTTTAATTTGGATATCTTACATCCGTAAACCATACATTTCTTAAAAAATTAGCAAAAAGTGATTTGTTTTTACAGTTTTTAATTTGTTAAGAGTAAAAATGGATCACTATGCTGCAAATTATCAAAAGTTTTGAACGAAAATAGTATTTTAATAAACCATTCAACTGATACAACTAGAATTCACATAACTTTTCCAAAGATGCAGAGTTATCTGCTGATTGTATAAAAGTAAATATTGATAGTATTTTTTAAGCAGATAAGATATTAGATGAACGTCAAATCTGATGATTGAAGTCGCTTCTATTTTAGACAACGTATAAATATTCAGTAGCTTAAATAGCAAAGCGCTTTGCTCAGACTGGTAAATTTTACAACGAATAAAAATAGCAAACAAATTTTAAAATGTATACTTGAAACAAGGGTGGAGTGGGTAAGGAACAATCAACAAGTGCTAGACAAAGTCGATTAACTGCTGCTGTTTTGCAATTCAAAAAGTTCACAAAGCCGTATTAAATTTCCTACTTTGCGATTCCAGCTCACTGAGGTCTTCATAATATAGAGTGTTGCATATGTTTTACATAAAGAAAACCTTTGAAAAATGCAGTTTGCTGTTTTATTTGAAACTGCAAATTAAAATAACAAAGAGAAATACTAAATGTCTAATAAAAAAAAATACAAAGTTTGGTTAAACCCAATGTTTTTTAACAATCTTCAAACTGGAGATTTTTGCAAGTTTTAGTGAACGTGCTGTTTCGTTTCGTACTAACAAAAATAAAATCAATTCTAGGAAATATTACTTTTGTGTGGTGTAACGGGAAAAGTATTTTCCCGGCATATGACGAAAGGCTAAAACAAGAGTATGTCAGTATAAATTTGAGGCGTACGTCTCTAGGCATCATAGAAACTCGAAAGAATCACACCGAAATTGGATCTCATAAGTGTTTTGTCTTGTAATCACAACAACCAGCAAGATATCGTTTTCTCAACAAATTATCATATTTCCGATTAAAGGAAAATGGGTCATGTCACGCATTCTAAGTCTGCTCGAATCTAACAGGTTATATATATATTGCCTTTATTGGTATTATAAAAGAACTAATTATTTCTTGTACATAAAATTAGTGCTATATATTTAGTTGAAGTGAAAGCCGACAAAAATTAACATTTGAAGAAACCAGCGTCTTATTATTAGCGAACAAACACATGTACCGTTATCCATTTGATTGGAGCTTTTCTCGAGCCGAGTATTCTCTTGTTCTAAACATTTCCTAATTAAAGGTAGTTTGTACTTTACATGTTTCCGCGGTGCGTTGTCCTTGCGGATACTTCTTGAATTAATTTGAGTTCATTTCATTAAGTTTTAGAATTTCATGAATAGATAGCAGAGGAAGTTATCTTCAACATATACTTGATAAGTACCAAGAAATTCACGAGGTAAGGAATAAAAGTCTAAGGGCCTATGGCGCTTTAACTAAGAACGGAATTGTATCATATAAATTGGCTGTTATTAGAATCAATAACTGATGGTAATAACAAACTGGTTTGTTTTTACATAGCCTGTCCACATTTTCAACAAAACTGACACACCTCAGTAAAAAAAAATTAGATTATGTCTTAAAGATATTTATTGCAGTTCAAGATAAAATATATTGGAGGATTTCTTTACAGGAACTAAATAAATGGTATGGAAATACATTTACAACTAAATATGAGATAGAGCTTGTAAGGCATTTATCAACCAAGGTTTCACTTTGTGTACATGATATCTATTGTACCGACAGGTGCATTCCGTCTTGCGCTTGCTCAAAGACAAAAAAAAAACTCTTCGGAAAAGAATTGTAAGAGATCCTAACAAAATAGCCCAAACGTGATTAAAGAGTATTTTTGATCCAGTCAACAATTACAAATTGTTTTACATTGAACGGTTTTCAATTTCAAAGGTTACTGCGATCATCCAAAACCTTCAGTGAATTTAATATATTTACAATTAATGATATACTGGTGCGTATATGTTTTCTATTTTAACTTTACGTAAAACAGTTCCCCTCCAAAGACAAAGTGCTCCAACTCTTCTACAATAGGCAAGTGTGCGCTCACTCGGTGACGATACCATAATATTAATTTTTGGCAACTGTTCTCGAAGTCAAGGACAGTTAAAGTCTTCTCTTTGGTCCATTGATAAATCCCTTTTAACTGAAAGGATGCATTTCATCTCTGTATAAAAATAGTTATGCAATTTTTTCGAGTGGAATATCGTGGAATATACCACGCGTCACTTGCACTTTTTGAATACACACAATAACAATCTTTGAGGCAACTGCGTATATGCGAAGAGAATTTAAGTAACAAGCGGCATTTTCCAAGGTATCTCACGAAAATGCATCGCATAACTAATTTATCCCATGCATTAAAATATGGCAAGTTATAACCTTATTCCTCATGTTGGCGTTTGAAGATTGGTGAATCTAATCGAGATAATTGCAAACATTTCTAATCAGGAAGATTGTAAAGGACGACGAAAACTGTCAAAAGTTTACTTGAAAAATCTTTCCTAGGCCGGGAATGTGGTCCGAAGAAGTCGTATGTTGAATCAGAACTGAAACGATTAAATTTTTTTAACAGTTGGATGCTTTCGCTGCTACCGTTTTTTTATAAATTCCTCCACTTCTCCGACGATTGTCCAAAGTTAAAGGCTGGTTCACACTTGACATAAGCATAAGCATAGAATTCTATGTGTGAGCCGGGCAGACGTAAACATAAGCATAAGCACAGGAAAGTTTTTCTACCTTAGTTTTAATTTTCTAACCACCACCCTAACTATATACATAAAATAAATAAAAAAAACACCTTGTTTCTTTCTGTTTTTGAAAATATCGCGAATTAACCCACATTTTTTTTCTACACGGCTCTTTCAATTGCAGGTTTTTCTTTCTTTTTCTTCTTAACTGTTGTAAAAGCATGTTGGATGACTACAAGAAACGCGTACGCATTACTCCAGTTCGCATGCGCAGTAGCTATTCAACCCTTATGCTCATGTGGGCCCGGTTCACAAATAGAATTCTTATGCTTATGCTTAGGTCTATGCTTATGTTTATGTCAAGTGTGAATTAGCCTTTAAAACTGCAGCAAAAGTTCGGTACTGTCAGAAATAGCTTTAAGAATATATTAAGGACTATAGGCCTTTTGCAACAAATGATCACATGGTACAAATAATGATATTCTTGATGGCAAAGGAATGTGACAGACTCCACTGGGAAATGTAAAACAATGAAAACTCACGCTTTTCTAGATGAGTGTGCTTTGTCTTAGAGCCTGTCACATTCCTTTGCCATCCAGAATATCATTATTTGTACCATGTGATCATTTGCTGC